>RDRW01000130.1:0-230213 GCA_007896445.1 Puccinia hordei
TAAGAAAAAAGAGAAAAAGAGAAAAAGAAAAAAAAAGAAAAAAGAAAAAAAGAAAAAAGAAAAAGAAAAAAAAGAAAAAAGAAAGAAAAAAAGAAAAGAAAAAAGAAAAAAGAAAAAAAGAAAAAAGAAAAAAGAAAAAAGAAAAAAAGAAAAAGAAAAAAGAAAGAAAAAAGAAAAAAAAGAAAAAAGAACAAAGAAGAAAAAAGCATAAAGAAAAAGAAACGAAGAAAAGAAAAAAAAGAAAAAAACGAAAAAAACAGAAAAAAGAAAAAAGAAAAAAGAAAAAAAAAAAAAGAAAAAAGAATTAGACTAGAAGAGAAATAAAAAAAATATGAGTACCTTCTTATAGTCTAAACCTTGCTATTACTCAAAAGGAATGTGATGAAGATAATTGTAGGAATTGTAGGAAATAATTACAAGCCTAAGAGAGTTTGAGAAATATATTGTTAATATCAATATTTTTTAGAAAGTGAAACAGATAAAAAATAATAAAGATCCTCAAACCAAGTACCTCCACTTGGATTACACCATGCTCCTCCTAAATCCTCACAGTTCTGGCTGATGAGTAAATGGGTTGGAATTGACTTGGAAGTTAGGTTGCTTGATGTCGGATTAACAGAGGTTGTTGGTAAGTTAAAGGCGGTGTTCAGTCATTGATTGGATTATCACTTGTTGAGTCTTAGAGCATCCACAATTGTCTTGTTAAATTTTTGACAACTGTGGAGCTCTTAGCAGCTCAACAGTTGTTTTGTCAAGAGTATCCCCACTTGCGGCTTGATAACCCGGGTCTATTGCTGGGTTATTGAGCTGGTTTCACACTTGTGCTCCTCTGAAACTTGAATTGGGGTGCTATACTAAATATAGCACCCCAAACCCCATTTAGTAGTGCCACTGAGGCTGCTAAAGTAGCTTTTTTTATAGCTTGGCTGCTATAGCAGTTCCAGGTCTGGAACTGCTATAGCATCTCAATAGCATCCCATTGGCCCAAGTATCACACAGCAAAAAATTGTGAAATCTGGCCCCTCCCACCCCAGTCATTTTAACACACACAACCGGGACGCTTTGGTGACACCTGAAAGGTTTCATTGCTCCAGGCTACATTATATTGTAGCTTGCGGTGTGTAGCAACCCTGCCTTGGGCTGTTAAGACTCCGGTGAGGTGCCCCGGCACAGTTGATTTAGCAGCTTGGATAACTCCCTGCGGTGCAGATGGCCAGAGAAGATCTACGACGGATACAACCTTCCATCGTTAACTCAGATCGATCAGTGGTTGAACAACAATCATGAGCAGGACAATGGGGCTCTTGCAAATTTACAGACTCCCAATCTGTTGGGTTTGGCTCCTTTGATTACTCCCAATTCGGCATCCTCTGTAACCCAAGAATGCAAGCAAGCTACCCCGTTTACTCCAGATTTTGAACACGGCAACAATGATGAGAACACCAAAGTGAAAATCTTGCTGGAATACAAATTATTCTTTTTGGTCCCGGAAGAGAAGCCAACCAACCCTCGTCAGAAGAAACGCAAGGCTAGCGCGACCAATAACAAGGAAAAATTCCAATTGCTTGCATCCGATCCGGGCAAATTGCACTTTGAATGGGACACAGAAAACCGAAATCTTGTTTCCTTCAAGATGGCCGCTATCAAAGCAATCAAGATGCTTGACGAGTTTGAAGTAGTGGCTCATTCACAAGAGCAAGAAGATGACGGAGAGCTCATGTGGGGAGCTACTATTCCTCACGGCGGACAATTTGCCAATAAAAACAAGGCCCTCTTGGAGGACAATGAGGATCTATCCAATTTCCTCGAGGATCCCAAGATTACAGCCCAGGTCAGCCAGTTGTTATTCTAGTTTGGTACGGTTTGGAACATTCAACTGATGTTATCTTCGTTTTAATAATGTCAGAAAAAAAAAATCTCAAATCACTGAAGAAACAAACGCGGCAGAGGAAGAAGAAGACAATGCTGAGCCCTCTGCAGGCGCTGTTTCATCAGCAGCAATCATGCGGAACATCCGAGAGCTCCGTGCAGCACATGAGGCATGCAAGGAATTATCTGGTTCAGCTGAGGTGCCGGTGTTCATCAATCCAAGCAACCCCAAAGAGTACATCAAGCTCACGATGGACCAACTCCTTTTATGGGCAAGAGCAATGGTCAGCCCATTTCCCTTATCTTCCAAATACTTTGTTTGATGGATATCTCCCATTTAGGAGGAAAATCCTGAGATCACTGTTGGCAAGCCACCCAAGTCCGATTGCTTTGCTTTCACGACAAAATCAAAGCGCCTCAGCGCAAGCGGACAAACCTTGGATGGTGATGCGATTACACCCAGCAAGTCGGCCTCTTCATCTTCTTCAGCTTCAACCTTCATCCCATCACCTACGCCAACGATATCTCCCCTTTCATGTGGCTGGAGTCCGCAGATGGCTGCCATGATGGGATGGCAACCAAGTGCTTGGGGATGGCCAGGTATGGCTCAACCAAACTTTGCCGCTCACATGAATCTAGCAGGAATTACATCAGCAACACCCGCCCATCCGAATGCTCCTCCGACTCTAATGCCTCCGTCGATGGGAGTTACGCCGGCTTCTAGTACTGCGCTTCCGACTGTAATGCCTCCTTTGATTTCAGTTACGCCGGCTGGTAGTACTTGGCAACAAACAATCCCGTCTTCTCCGGTGCCATCAGACGATGACCTCGATTTAGACGACTTCTTTCAATTCGCACATGTTGAACCGAATAAACAGCTTTTAGACGGTCTTGAAGAGCTAGGCATTACACATTTCTCTCACTTTCACAGCTTTTTGGCTTCCGACCTCAAGGCGGCCGGGGTTAAAATGGGCCATGCTAGAATACTAATGGATAACTTGAAGAAATACGAGCAACACTTGAAGTCACGCTGTAATGCTAACCGTCCCCAATGATTTCTTTTTTCTTTTTATCTTTCCTTTTGTGTGCTCCCAGAAGAACAAATCACGGTCTGCTTTTCCCACATCTGCTTGTAATTAAAAAGTTTTTCTTATTGTAATTCAAATGTTTTTCTTATCCCCCAAGAAAGCTGAACTCTTTTTCTGAGATGAATCAGTTCAAGATGCCTTTTTTTGTATCTCCTTTCTCTCTGAGTTCATTCAAGTGGGATTTTTTTTTCTTTCCATGTGTGTCCTCCTGAGAAACATGCAATATATTTCTGTAGAAAGTTTATTTCATTCAACTTCAAGCATATTTTAAAGTGGCCAAAGAAACAAGATTGATCAGGCAAAGAGAATGTTGAGTATGGATACAAGTGAGATAATGATAAAGAAAACCTCTGTGTAGAGATAGAGACAAGATAGTCACATTCATTTGTGATTAATTGACTGCATAGCCAGCACCTTGAAACAACTTCTTGGTCAAATCAGCTGACAATACAAGGCTAATGAAACCTTCAATAACATCATAGTCCTCATTGCCTCCAGTCAACAAGTCTTTGTATTGCCGCAAAACTGATTTGTAGACCGAAAACCCTTTTTCAATAGGGTTGAAATCCGGAGAATAGAGAGGCAAGTATTGCAAAAGGCAACCTTGAGACTCTACTATCTCAGACGTGGTGAATTTGAGCATTATCAAGCACTAGGACACTTCTAGGGGCGGGAAATGGATTCATTGATGGGATCTAGACCCAAAATTATGTAAGATATTACACTATAACCCAAGATTCAAAAAAACCAAACAGACTTACCAAAATGTTTGAGAGGAAGTATTCAAAGTTTGAACGGTTGAAAGACTTCTCCTGAACCATGTGGGCTACCAATCCAGTGGATGATATAGCTGGAATGATATTGTACTGGTGCCTGCTTTGCTGACGTGGTACTTGTTTTGTTCGTTGGCCTACTGGGGCCCAGCCTTTTTTCCTTGAAACAACCTCCAGGCAGACTCCAGATTCATCTGATTAGACAAATCAGCTGATCAGTCAAAATACATCCTGGAGATCCAGGAGATAGATTAAGATAGGAAATCCTTTCGTTACTTACCAGTGAAAACCAAGCACAAAACAGGGATTGAAGCAATGAGGGAAATGAATTCAGCCCGCTGATCCTCATCTTGGTTTGGATGAACACCCTGCACTGATTTCTTTGACATCTTCAAATGGTTCCGCAAAGTTTGGGGGATTGTGGAGCTACTGATGTCGATGCCGTGTTTGTCGCGCAAGGAACATTGTATTTTGTCAACGTCCATTGGGTAATGGAATCTTGGCTAATTGAAGCTCCCAATGAGGTGTTGATATTGGTTAGTGACTTTCCATCAATCCAAGCTAAGACGGCTGAGTATTTCAGATTGGCTGAGTACTTTTGAAACACCATGGCCCCTTTTCTAACTGTGTGACAGAAAGAGAAAAATATTAGTATGCACCAAAAAAAATGAGAAGAGAAAATGTGCTCACATTGGCGGAGATTTGCGGTGTCCTTCGGCGTGGGTGTAATGCAATACAGTGCAATCCAGATGACTTCCGCCCAGTCGGTTACACTGGGCATCGGGAGTCGGGGTCGGGTGAAAAAAAAAATTTGGGGGGGAAAAAAAAATTTCGGTGACCAAAAAAAAAAAAAAAAACCCGGAAATCCGCAACCTTTTCTGCAGTAGCTGTATGTCAATTTGTCAGAAAACACATCATTCTCAAGGAATTCACGCCCCCAAGGCTCGAACATGACCTTAGGTTTTTCTAGCATGATCAATGCCAGTGGTGACTTGATATAAACTGGAATCAGCCTTCACAAGCGGGAGAGGACTTCCCGTCGCCTCAATCGTGAGCTTAGCCGGACGGGCTAGACCTCGCTTGCGGATAAGGATTGATTGAGATTGAGCTTTCACCAGCAAACAAGGTTCAGAACCTTTGTCTAAATCATGACATTTGGCCGAGAGGAAGTCTTCCAGTGGTGTGAGAAAGTTAGACAAACGGGACCAGGAGTAAAATTCACATGCACCGGCCTTTCATGATCAACAATTTGCGCAAATCCCCTCTTTGATCAAAGTGCCAGACGCTCTCAGCTTGGCAATCATTTCGCTCAATTCAAGATACCTACCGCGAGCGCAAACGGCCAAAAGCCTGGTACTATGCGTGTTTCGGCGACTTGATTCGCGACTGGCTTCCCAGGTTATGCTTTGAACTTTTCCTCCTGGAATCGCTGGGCCAATCCTGAAGCCGCTGTGCCGCTCAACAGACCATTGAGAAGCTTCAATTTCCCGTCAATCATGGGTGACACTCCATCAAAGGAGAATAGTATTGATTTGGTTGTGGGGGCAAATCAATCCAGCTTCAGGGTGGCTTCGTGGTTTAAAAAATAATGAGCTTGATTGTCATCGCTCAACTGAGGTGAAGAAAACACGCCAACGGGTGCAGTCTAGAAAGTTTGTAATTAATCTGGTTTCTTTTAAAAAGCCATACACAAGTTATCTAGCCCAGATATACCCCTCCCATCATTCCATAATCTTACCCAGGAGGTTTCGAGGAATAACAGGAATACTGCGTTGTCTGCCTTAGATCCCCCGGTTTCAATTCTTGATCAAGATGCTCCACAAGCTCCGGCCCCTCGAGAAGAAGCTTTCAGCCGTCCTCAGCCTCAAGTCTAAAAAAAGTCAGCGTTCCATCAAGTCTGTGAAATCTAGTCACTCGCGTCAAGAAGGATCTCAACAAACGGTAGCAGTAAGACCTGATGGCCCGCCGATTCGAGAGCTACCTCTCAGCACCCGGCATGATTCTGCCTACCACATCCAAGAAGAGACAGGGACAGGAACACAACAAAATACACCATGTGGAAATTGGAATGCAGTTTCCAGCAGCTCCCTGGCTTCTCAATACCGCCGTGCGGTAAATGACAGTGTCCCATCAACATTGAATGTCACAGGAGCTGCCGAACAGGAAATACCCTTAAAGTGTCCTGCCTTCTATTGCGATGAAACTGTTTGACCTGTTTTATGGCTCAAAGCCCGAATCGTTAAAAACACAGGCTGAATTGTGGGTCAACGTCAGGTATTGGACTAAGCTGGCTCTGGGCTTGGCTTCGTAAGTCATCACGCTCGTCTCATCACTCCATCAAATGATCTACGTGGAACCTCAAGCCTCTGGGCACTTTTTGTTTCAGGTATTGGGTGGCTTTTTCCATAATGTTTTCCCACTTCTTCAGCCTTCGTGATGATCCGCACTTGCATTATTTCGACTGGGTGAAAAAGGTGCGCTAGCTTTATTACCTTTGGGATAACCACGTTCGACCAGTCTGCCTTATTGCGAAAGACCAAACTGAGCAATTTCTTCCAATGGAATATATCCAGGTAGCTGCAGGGTTGTTTACAGCAGGCGTAGTCTTGCTCTTGGAAAAAGTAGGCTATTTATCAGAATCATTGCCCGAACAAATCATAAAAGTTGACCTCTTATCATCGAAATTCACGGCATAGATCTTGCTGCAGTCAATTCAATTGAATTTTCATCGAACCAGTTCGAAAGCCAGGCTTGAGGAGAACGAACGAGCCCTTGTAAGCATATCTCATATATCTTAATCTGTGCAAACAAAATGATTATTGGGGAAAGCAAGAAAAGCGCACTGACCCTGCTCTGGCAAACTTGATGCCACGACCGACACAGTGGGCTTTAGACCGATTGGCGGCTGCAAAAGGGATCTCACATTCTTCTATAAAGAGAAACTCAAAGTTTCTAAGCAACTGGTCTTATAATGCGATGAAGAGTGCAAGATCGACAGCAGGAAACAAAGATTCTACCATAGTTGATGTGCCAACTACGCCCAGAGTTTCGAGTGCGAACTATTCGAGAGATCAGCGTAAGCTTTTGACTGAATTGTTTCGCAATTTGGAATTCCTAATGCTTCATAAATTCTCCTAGGAACTACAGATAATGGAAAACCAGGTGCTATGACATTCCTCAAACCGGACAAGGAGCCTGGATTGACGGCACAAAACCAGAAGAGACGTAGATCTTCCAACCTTTTGATGGTCGCCGATCAATTAACCACAGCGTTGAATTCAGCTCTCAAAAACGGAAACGGTATCATAGGCGACACGGTAACATCAACCCACTCCGCCAAAAAGCTCACCAAAAAGTTGTTCAAAGGTTTAGACGAAGACAGGGGCGGTGTCATCACGCGGAACGAATTTGAGGGATACTTCAAAACTGCAAGTGAGGCTGCAATGGCCTTCAAACTGTTTGATAAAGACGGCAATGGCGATATAGATCGCAAAGAGATGCGCAATGCCGTCGTCAGAATCTACAGGGAGAGAAACGCTTTGGCTGTTGGCTTGAAGGTACGATAGGCAATCACCTTAAATTGGGTTGAACACGGAGCTGAAAGAATTTCAACCTGGCAGGATATGTCTTCGGCTGTTTCCAAATTAGATGCGTCAGTGAATTTTGTTCATAATTATTCAATATGCAAATTACCTACATACTATAAGCAGATCTGTGATTTTTATCACAGAGTTTTGATTTCAATGGCTTGTCTTCTCACGATTTTCATATGGCTCTTTATCTTCAACCCAAAAGGGACATCTTCGCAGTTGGTACCGATGGCCACCATTATCTCAGGTTCTCTTTCAGTAGGTTGCTTTTACAGAAACAAAATCTACATCCGCCAAGCGGATCACTATTCAGCTGATCTCCATTTGCTACAGTATTTGGCAACGCAGCAAAAAATCTTTTCGAGGTAGAGGCGATTTCAGTTCCAGATTTGACTCGAGCAATGTCCACAAACTGATCATAGCCCAAAACATCCCTCACAAACCGTTTGGTAGAGTATGCTTTTTATTTTCAGCATACATCCATATGACGTCGGGGACCTTGTTCTCATAGGTTTGTGATGGAATGGATTGAGAGGAATGACGCCCCAACCCCCCGTGCCAGCTGAGAAAATTCTACCTGGTGTGAAGCAGCGCGTACCCTAGCTGCGGCGACCTACAGGGAATCTATCTAATTTAGACCCTGTCCCACCGCGGAGAGGCTTGCGCTTCGCGTGAGGGGCCCTGCTCCGCCTCCCCAAGGGACCAATCGAAATTGACACGCCGCCCGTGGGCGCAATTGTTGTCCCAGACTTGATCCGTCCTCTTGGAAATCACAGTAATGTTTTTTTTTTCTCTTCCTTCATCCCATTTCCCAGATAAAAGGCTGAAATTGATCAATCCTTCCAATCATCTGACCAGGCCCAATTCAATAGTGACGGTGACGACGGCTCCAGCGAATACCCATGGCGGACAGTGCCGCTTAACTCACCGTGCACCCCGTTTCAGTTCCTCAAGTCGCTGAGGAAAGCGCCCACGATTGCGAATACGTACCATCCCCAACGAACCTTTACCCATCCCATCATGCCAAAACCTGCACTCCTCCCATGCACATGTGAGGATTGTAAGAGGTCCTCAACATACCGTGATCAAAATGGCAAATCACGTCCTGGGCACTTGTGGCCACAGCCACTTTACCTAAAACACCGACAAAATAATCCCAATCCACGCACCCTGCAATCTCAATTATCCTTGCAACCAACACCCGCAGATTCATCTCCAGAGGCAACTCCATCTCCATCTCGCCATTACGGTATACCTGCCGCGCAGTCAAATCAAACCCGAACAAATCCGAGCTGCCTTTCCAACCACATGAATGTCCAGGACTTGTCTGAAAATATTTCACAGATGGAGACAGGTACGTGTCTCAAGCTCGCAGATTGAATTTCCTTCATCTTGATACTGATGCAACCATCTGCCAGGGACTCCATCCGAAGCGGAGCCGTTAGATTCATCCGAACCCAATCAAGCAGACGCACTTCCGTTCCAAAATTCTGACAATCTCAACGACATTGGCCCAACGCAGTATGATACCAGTATGTGATATTTCTCTGCATGTCACTAATCTGTTTTAACCACGTCTGCTGTCATTATTTTTACACACAGGTCTTCTTCATCACAATCAATTTACGTCTTTAAATATTCCAAGCGAAAAGCTGGCTTCCATGCTTCGATCGGCCTGTCAATATCTGCTCAAACACACTAGTGTGGAATCTTCTGACCTTGATCTTCGAGTTCAACAGGGTATCCTCGATATCAAATCAAGTTCAAGCAGAAGCATCAATTCACTTCCAGCAAATATAGCTACCATTTTGAAAAAATTAAATATTGAACCCAAACTATCAAAAAGTATATGCTGCATGAAATGTTACTCGATGTACCCTCTCGAATCGAAGGAACAGACATGCTCTTACCGCGCTACCCCTCGCAGTCAAATTTGTTCAGAACCCTTGTTCTTTGATCCACCTAATCAAACACAGCAAGTCATGAAACCCCGCCGATTTTACACAACGTACTCTCTCCTAGAATGGCTAGGGCGTTTCTTACACAGACCCGACATTGAAGATCTTCTTGATACTTCGATTAATAAAAAAAACCTGGCAAATGGTTTTATGCGAGATGTTTGGGATTCTCCGATCTGGTCTAAGCAAAAAAATCCCGATGGAAGCCCTTTCACCTCTACAACGGGCCATCTGGCATTCTCCCTAGGCATTGATTGGTTCAACCCGTGGGGGAACAAGGCTGCAGGCAAAGTCGCTTCACTCGGTGCCCTCGTTTTAGTTTGCCTGAATCTTCCACTTTCACACCGCTATCGTCCCGAGAATATCTATCTTGCCGGTATAACCCCAGGTCCCAAGGAGCCAACAGTCTTTCAAATCGGAAAAGTTCTAGAGCCCCTTGTTAGCGACTTTTTGGACCTCTGGCATGGGGTCAACTTCTCAAGCACCTCGCGTTTTCCCCAATCTGGGCGAACCATCCGAGCTATGATTTTGCAAGTCATATGCGACCTTCCTGCGGTGAGAAAGGTGATGGGGCTTGCTGGACACGCGTCTTTGAATCATCCTTGCTCGTTTTGCAAGATCCACAAGGGAAATCTTGACTCGATCGACTCAACAGCTATGGCTCCTCGAGGGAATCAAGAATTAAGGGAAGCGGCTGTGCAGTGGGCATCCGCCAAGACGAAAGTGCTACAGAAAGAGATTTTTAAGGAGTGGGGCGTCCGCTACACCCCTTTGCTAAAGTTACCTTATCTACGTCCTGTTACTCATACGGTAGTAGAGCCAATGCACAACGTATTCCTTGGGGTCTTGAAGTATCATGGGCAGACCCTCTTTGGATTCAAACAATCCCCTGATGACTCTCACGAAAAAACTACTAAATGTCCCCTAGAGAAAAAAGCGAAATTCCAACCGAAAACCACACTTCAACTGGACACCGAACTACAACAGTGGACAACTGAATCGGCTCATCTATATCGGCTCTTGTTTGAAAGCTCAGAGGGCTCCGATGCGGAGTCCGATCTTGACTTCTGCCCGGAGGGAATCGATTCCAGTAGCAACTCTGATTCGGACGATCATGCTTCAGATTTTGATGATTGTCTCGAGGGGCGCAATGCGATCGATTCACATGCCATATTCGACAACTCGGCATCTATGGAAATCCTCCGTTCAGTTATTGAAACCATTCGCCTACCCTCGTGGATCAATCGCGTACCAGTCACCATTGGTGAAGTTTCTGGGGGAAAGCTCAAAGCTGATGAGTGGATTGTGCTTTTTACAATCATTCTCCTTCCGGCCATTGGTATTATATACCATACTCAAGCAGATGTCAATGTCGAGATATTGAATAACTTCTTCGAACTCATCAGTGCTGTGACAATTGTTCGACAGACAGAAATCCACAAATCAGATGTAGCTACTCTCAGGGGGTACCTGCAGAAGTATCGACAAAGTGCCAGCAAGATATTCCCGCAATTCAAAGCAGTACCCAATCACCATCTCTTACTACACATACCCGAATGCATGGCTCGTGGAGGCCCCGCCTCCACATGGACTGGATGGGTGTTTGAGCGACTCAATGGTGATCTTCGAAATATACCAACAAATAACCAAATGCGTCAGTAACCTTTCCCATTCCTGCTCAACAGCTTCACCCGCACTTACCCTGTGTATTGCTTCCGCAGGTACTTTAGACTCAACTCTTCTCAAAAAATATGTGGCTGCAGCCAACTTGAAAGCTGCTCTGCCCGCGCTCTCCAAAAATCTTCCTCCATCCCTCAACGACTCCATACTACGTCACCTGCGCTCCACTCGAAAGTCTGGTTCCACAATGCTTGATGATCCCGAAACCTTCGAGGTCCCATGGTCAAAAGAAAACCTCGTCAAGCTCAGTCAAGAAACAGTTTTGCGGCTCGTAAAACAACTCTCAAAAACCATTGACCAGGAAATCGTTTGCTCAAAGGTAGCACCGGGCTGGGGACATCTTCTGAAACTTTTCAAGCATCGTAACGCTACTTACAGCATACACGATTGGCATGCAGGCAACTGTACGGTTGAATACGAGGCAAACGATATGACAGAAAGATGCTGCGGCAGAATATGCAACATCTTCACTATCAGGGGACCCGAAAATGCAAGCATCACAGACATGTGGGTTGAAGTAGAAAGATTCAAAAAACTCGCTGAATCTGACAATTCAAAGCATCCCTACTCTGGGTGGCCTCACATCAAAACAACAGTTGTGTATTCTCTAACACCGCCAGAATCAAATGAACGGTCATCTGACATTACTGTTGACCTCATCAAGCCTGACAAGATCTTGGGCCATATGGCCTGTCTGGAAGCTCCTTCTCAAACATTTGGTATTGAGAAGCCAATATTGATATTAATAGGACTTTCAAGGCATCATTTGGGTCCTTTAGACTGACGGACTACTCCTTTTGAAATTTACATTGATATTAACCTTTGATTGACGTACTTGTCGGACTCGCACCTGTCGGACAAAGTAGTCCGACTAGTGAACCTGTCGGACAGGTCGCTAACTTGTCGGACATACAATTCTGACCAGTGGGAACTGGTCGGACAGCATCTTCTCAGACGAGGCTGTCCGATCAGCCAGTCCGAGTAAAGCTCGAGCAGCGCTGTCCGACTGCAGCACGGTTGAGCAAGTCCGACGGTGGTCGGACTGAGCTGCTCGAGGACCCGTCGAGCAGAGGTATCCGAGTTCTGCTCGGACAGGGGGGTCTGACCAGTGAGTCCGACCACCCATAGGACAGCCAAGTCCGACATCTGCGCGGACTGGCCTGTCTGAGCTCTCGTCGGACAGGGCTGTCCGATGGAATAATTCATGCAGTGCTGGACCCTTGTTTGCTGGATTCCAATTTTTAATCCTCAAACCACTTCTGACACTGATCCTATCCTAGCCAATGAAGGCTTTGATATGATGGGGTGTCAGTTTACTTTTTGGGATTTTCAGGTGTATTTGGATTTGAATGAGGTCCTGGGTGTCACATTTTGTGTCTTCAGATCCCAGGACTACACTCACCAGACCCTGAAAGGAGTGTCTCACTCTGATAAATATACTAGGATTGGTTTCTCTTGTCAAATGTCTCAGAAAATGTCTCGTGCTTTTGTTGCTTACATTACCCAAAAAACATTGGACAAAGCCAAACAGATCTCTGGTCAGCAAGTACAAATTGCCAATGCAGAAGCAAAGCTTGCTAGAAAAAGATAGATTAAATCAGTCTGTTTTCACCTCTGCTTATATCTCTTGCAACTGTGACTTGTTTTTCTTACACATTTTTTTAGTTGTCTTTTTTTCTTATTGCATTTTGAATTGGTTGGAATCATTGCTCTACATAAAATGCATGTTGTCCAATTTTAACTACTGATCATCAATACATTACCAAGCTATCTAGAATCCGCACTTCAAGCTGATCACTAGTCAACACACAACAATTTGGTGTGAAAAGCACGTCTACAATTTTCTTTTGAGCTATGATTCAAACCAACATTCAATCAGATGTTCTTAATTTACATATATGAGTCTGAACAATGGAGTGTGGCGTAGAAAAGTGATCACAACCTTCTGGAAACATTATTTGATGTTGAAATCAAGTTTGAGTTCTAAAAACTATGTCCATCTTCATGGACTTATTTGGGCTTATACTAATCAGAGGAAACACTTGAAATTTGAGAGATAACATAAATAAATTGATGACATCTGAATCTTTAAATAATTAATTGGGTTTATTCAAAGTATCAGAATAATATCATGAGACTACTTTAGAGAGCAACAAAATTAGAGAGAAGAGGGAAAGCAAACAAAGCGTCAAAGTTTGTAAAGCTCAAGTTTAAGATTTTTGCAATTCATTCTTTATTTATGATACATGGGTGATGTTTTAATAGTATTCAGTATCAATCAGAAATGTGAAGAAAGAGGTTATAAAAATATCAACTCAGACCAGTTCAATTCATCTAGATATCAGGTGAAATGGGAAAGTAGCTTAAAATTGAAAATAGATGCATCTATGTCCTGTGTTGATTCTGATAAGTTGAGCACAAGATTAACTCCAAAATTTCATTCAATTTCAAAGCCACAGATAAGTTCCTGTATTGCTTCAAAATTCCAGGGGATTAACAAGAGCATCAAATGATTTTCCTATCATCATGTAGTAAATGATTGATCATTCTTGAAATTTAATTCCTCTGGAGTTCCAGATGAGTTGTGATCAAATTCAGCTTGTGATGTGGGTGGGTTCAGACTACATCATGTTTGGATTGTTTTTGATATCAATATGTTTACATCATTGGTTGTGACATATATCAACATGTTTTCAGGTTTAGTTTCATTTTGACCCTCCGAATGGATCCCGACAAGTTCTAGGACAAACATGATTTATGGCACCTGACAGCAGGTGCTGGAAATTTTCCCCTGGTGACAACCCCGCCCCGGCCGGCTGGCCTACCTTAGAGCAATGTTTAACATCAACCGCCTCAGACAAATCTTGAATCCCGGCGTGAAGGTGCCGTGTGCCTGGGAAGAGATTGACCGGGATATGGAGGTCCGCCGCAATCATTACTGAGTTTACAACTCAGTGTTTGGACACCTTCTGCTTGAAAAGGACAGCCGTCTCTGGAATGGCATGTCTACAGTGGATGACTGGACTGAAGAGGACCAAGAGCTCCCAAGTAACAACAAGGTCCTGGCACGTATTGCAATGGAGACTCAAAACAACTTGGCGCCTGGTAATGCTGGGGGGGAATTAATCTGAAATCCAATTCCTCCCCCCTTTTCTTATATTGTTGTCGCTGTTTTTTCTTCTCCTCCTATCATCTCTCCCCTTTCTCTCTTTTGAAAATTCCCTCCCCCCTTCTCCACAACATTGTCTCATAGCTATGTTGAATTGCAAACATGCTAAAATACACACACAATTTCCCCTACTTATCTATATGAGAAGCTCTGGCCAAGCTTCTCTCAATGTGCAACATCAGGCAACCATCGAGCATAAGCTCGATGGGAATAATAACAGCTCCGCTGCCCATTCCCCGTTGGGCCCGGGTGATATGCAGCGGTTTCAGAACCGCCGTAAAGTTGTCTTGGGAGTGGTTTTCAAGCCGCCCCAAGGACGACTTACCCTTGTAGACGTTTTGAAGTCGGTCACAGGCCGACTTGAAGGCGCCTTACCGGTTGTCTTCAAGGCAAAGCATAAACTGCCTCAAAGACAACTCAAAGACAACTCAGCTTAGTGACGTTTCCAAGTCAATTTGCAGGTCATCTGAGGGGCGCCCCTCAAGTCGACTCAAAGACGGAGACCTGTGCTAACAGGTGCATTTGAACTGGGAATTGAATTGGGAAAGACGACTTTGAGGTGTCAAAGAAAGACGACTCGAAGTCGTCTGAATGCGTCCGTGGTGTATATATTAAAACAGTCCTGATGAACATCGTACACAAAATAGGCATTGGCCTTACGTAGAGCAGCAAGAGATATCAGAGTTGAGAAAGCTATCTCACATTAGAGTACTGCATGGATCGTCATGTTTTGGTTTTCAATACCATTAAACATCAAATCCCCTTTGCCTGTGATAAAAGCGGAGTTGCCTGCGGTGGCTACTTTTAAAGGGATGTGGGAAGCAAAACGACGAAAATTAGAGAACAGCATGAAATCACCGCAAAGGTGGTGGGCTGCACCTGAGTGAATTATTGGTGTGTTGTCCATATCCCCAGCTGACACATGGTCAAAACAGACATGTGCCAGATTGTCCACTACTTCACCTATCTCAACCATTCTGGCTGTTGACCAACCTTCAAAGTGCGCCACAGCTTCATTTGCGGATGGTTGGGGGTTGGAATGGTTCTGAGAAGTCAGACTGGTCGGCTTTTGTTGCTGGTAGCGGGGTCAATAGCTGTTGGCTGGTCGGGCTAGGGTTAGTTGAGGTACTGAGGGTTGATGCGGGGCATTTTGAGGATAGTATGTCTGCGGATAGGTTCTAACAAAATCAGGCGGTGTGACTATTGGATAGAAAAATTGGAAAACCAACGGTGAAGAGTGGGGCGTTGACTGGTGGTTTGTTCTGGCGTTGGCATACGGTCTGTAAAGTATACGGTTTCTGTTGGCGGGTTGTTGACGCAGTGGACAGTCCCTCAGGAGATGATTGGGTGACCGGCATTGCCAACAGAGTCCGGCTTGCATTGCCATGAAATCATGAGCGTCTGGTATGTTGCCAGGGTGTTGAGTGTTGAAAAGCTGATTCACTGGTTGTTGAGCGGGGTGTGCATCTCGTGTTGGTTCATATGTGGTTGCGTGCATTGCCAGAGGCATCTCATCTTGCTGCGGGTTGGCAGGTGATGTTTGAAGCTCCTGTTGCCTCCAAATCATGTTGATGAGTCGGATCATGCCGTCAAAATTCATTGGAGGTTGTTCAGCCGTTGCGGTTTGATAGTCAATTTCCACATGTCGGTCAAACTCCCGTTGGGGAGTGTCTTGGAGGAAGAAACCCAACCATACATCACAGGTGAACGGGACACCAATGTCTTCCAGTTTGTCAAAGATGTCTCCCAGTTTGGTTGAAATTTCTGGAGTCGAAACATTGTTGGATATGGTAAACGCTTTGAGACGACGGAAGAGGTTCAGCATTGCAGCCCAGATTACAGATTGAAAACAAGCTCGTAAATTCTGGTACATTTGATGTGCAATTGATACGTGAATCATGTTACAACAAAGGCCGCGGAAAAGGGAGTGGAGCAAGAGTGATCGTCCAATACGTTCATGAAGTACATTTGTCGCCGGGCAATGGAAAAAATATGCAACACCGGTTCCATCTCGCATTTGTTCACCAACAAAGTTGGCCCAGGCGTTGTAATTGGATCCATTGGCTAAGAGACAATCTTCCTCTCGTACTTGTCTGTTGACAGCACTGATGATAGATGCCGCAATATGGTTGTGGGAATAATGAGGAATCTGCGTGACATGCCGCCTGTGACACCCGTTGTAGCTCTCATTTCATATATTATCTCATTAGTTGTTTCCAGTTCTACTTCTTCTTTTTCCATCTGTTTCTGCTCTCTTTATCCTAGGTCTGCCCCTCCCCTTGCCCCATCGAGCCCAAGCCACCCTTACTGACAGCAGCAATCATTGACTGTCCTTAAAGGTTATTATCCTCTATCTTCTCTTTCTCATTATTCTCTGTCCCAATCTTCTTTCCTCTAACTCTTTGCTCATGAAATACATCCATCTGTTTCTGCTCTCTTTATCCTAGGTCTGCCCCTCCCCTTGCCCCATCGAGCCCAAGCCACCCTTACTGACAGCAGCAATCATTGACTGTCCTTAAAGGTCTGCCCCTCCCCTTGCCCCATCGAGCCCAAGCCACCCTTACTGACAGCAGCAATCATTGACTGTCCTTAAAGTTATATTCCCATAGATTATGAGACCGGAAAACTCTAGTTATTCCGAAGCTTAACTTTAACCAATTTTAAATCCGTTTCTTCTCCCAAACTCAATATCACAGCATTATCCATCATGGTGGAGTTCTCCGTTGATCTCGGAGAAAAGAACAAGCTAACCGGGGCCAACTACCTCGACTGGAAATCCAAGATTTCTTCCATCCTCCAACTCAAACATCTCCTCCGACTCGTCCTCAAGAAGGAAACCCCAGAGGAAGCCGCTCTAGCAGACAAACTGGACAGCAACCGGTACGACGATGCCTTAGCCATCTTAAAAATCAACTGCGATACCAAGATCGCTGATCAATTCGATCTCGAAGCCGAAGGCTGCCCCTCTGAGTTCTGGAGGCTCCTCGAGGACCACTATCAACCGAAGACCATCCAAAACCAAGCTACCTACCTCAACCGCATCTTCACCACCATACTCAACTCGAACAACCTCGAAGATACCCTGGCTACCCTATCCTACAACACCCGTCAACTATGCGCCCTTATAGACGACAACAAAATCAAACCGTCCGCCCTCCTTGACACCGTCATTGCCATGTGGTGCATTATCAACCTCCCCGCCGAATACAAAAACTCGGGAGAACTTCTTCTCAAGAAATGTCAAATCGAAAAAAAATCACCCACCATCAAGGAAGTCGTTGAGGAAATCCGTTCGTTTATGCAACAAAACACAGAGGCCACCGAAACATCAAAAGCACTCGCCACTTCCCGTAAAGCTCCCCATCCCGGGTACGTCTACAACGGCCCGAAGTGCTCTCCCGGTTATCACAACCCCAAAACAGTCCACAAACCGGAGGACTGTTCCCAACTCAAACTCAAGCCTCAGAAGGAAGAGAAACCCGTAAAGGCTCTTCAAGTTACCCTTCATCAAAACGACTCTCCCCTCATCCTCGACTCCGGCGCAACCACCTCCATGTTCAACTCAGCGTCGTTTTTCCCGTCTTATCAGAGCATTCACGACCACGTCTACCTTGCCAACGGCGACAAAGCAAAAGCCATCGGGCTAGGTATTGCTTCCATCGATCTCCCCCATGCGATACTCCAGCTCAAGAACTCCCTTCTCGTTCCCACTCTCACCTCCAACCTTATCAGTCTCAGCGCATTCATCAAGAATAACTACACCCTAAAATCCGGGGGCCGTGACGAGTTCGTACTAGAGGATGAAAATGGAAGCCCTGTCCTTACCGGCTCCCTCGCCGACGGGAACTTCATTGTCAATCAAATCCATCACTCCGCCCACAAGGTCGACATCAGAGCCACATCGATCTACGAGAAACATCAGGCCGCAGGACATCCCTCGCCCGCGTACTTTTTCAAAATGTTTCCCAATATCCCCAAGGCCGACTTTACCTGCAACACGTGCGATCTCTCAAAGGCCCACAAAGAACCCTTCCTGGGCTCTTTCCCCACCCCCTCCAGACCACTAGAATACCTCCATGTTGACCTATGCGGCCCAATTTCTACCCCCTCGGTCTCGGGTCATCGTTATTTCTTGCGAGCCGTTGACGGTTTCTCTCATTTCGTGTGGATCCGTTTCCTAGCCTACAAGAGCGATGTGAACAAAACCCTCAGAGACCTTTTTCTAAAACTCGAAAACGAATCCAAAACCTCTATCGTCAATCTCGTGTCCGACAACGGGACCGAGTTCAAGAACAAGGACTTGACTGCCCTCTACACCTCCAAGGGAATGAATCACCTCACAACCGCCCCCTACACCCCGGAAGAGAACCCCCTAGCAGAGAGAGGCAACCGAACTACCGTTGCCAAGCTTCGTTGCCTCCTAAACGACTCGAATCTCCCTCCATGTTTCTGGGCTGAGGCCGCTCAGACAGCTGTATACCTGGAAAATATCACACCTTGTAAATCCATTAACTTTCTGACCCCCTTTTCCAAATGGCATGGGAAAACCCCCTCCGTCGCTCACCTTCATCCTTTCGGCTGTGAAGCTATTTACTTCCTCAACAGGTCAGAAGGGAAACTTGGAAATCGTGGGGCAAAGGGGATTTTTTTGGGCTACGGGGAGGGTCACAGGTCCTTCAGGATATTGGATGCAGATACAGGTAACGTTAAAATCACCCATCATGTCAAATTTAACAACCACACCTTTCCTTCCTATCCCTCAGATGAACCTGACAAAAATTCACCCTCCCTTACTTTCCAATTCGACGATGAACCCTCTATGTCATCGAACGTAACTCCAAAAACCATTCCACAACCTAACATCTCTGACTTGCCTGAAATTGAAACCTCAGATGACGACCAAGTCTTCGAGGAACTCCTCACTGAACCCAGACCACCTCAAATCTCCATTCCAGAACAGTCCGACAACCCCACACCCCCCCCAATCCACAATCTCTGAAGCGACTGCCCCATCCAAACATTACTCCTGGGCTCCAGTAGACCAACCTGCCCCCAGAAACATCTCCAGCAACATCGACCCATCCAACATCATCAGTGGCTCCCGCCGGTCTAACCACTCTGCCAATGCGGTCGGGTACCTAAAGGAAGATCCACGATCCTATGATGAGGCCATCGCTTCCATCCTCGGGGAAAACTGGTCCCTAGCAATCAAAAGCGAGCTCGGCAATATGGAGCGACATCAAGTCTGGACAGCCGTCACCCAAACCAAGGACATCCATCCCCTATCGACCACCTGGGTTTTCCGTAGAAAAACCGACCAAGACGGCAACCTAACCAAATTCAAGGCACGTCTCTGTGTCAGGGGCTTCCTCCAAAAAGAAGGACGCGACTACTCCGACGTCTTCTCTCCCACCGGGCGGCTCACATCTCTCCGAATATTACTGACCCTCTGTGCACTGAACAGCTTTGAAGTACATCAGATGGACGTCAAATGTGCGTTTCTTAACGGCAAGCCGGACGAGGACCTTTACATCAAAATTCCTCAGGGCCTCGAAGGCGAACAAGGCAAGGTTCTC
The DNA here is from genome assembly GCA_007896445.1 of Puccinia hordei. Classification (NCBI taxonomy): domain Eukaryota; kingdom Fungi; phylum Basidiomycota; class Pucciniomycetes; order Pucciniales; family Pucciniaceae; genus Puccinia; species Puccinia hordei. The sequence goes on from RDRW01000130.1 coordinate 19,704, forward strand.
AAGCTCAACAAATCCCTCTACGGTCTCAAACAAAGCCCAAGATGCTGGCACCACGCGCTTACCGCCGCACTAAAAGAAATCAGTCTCACTCCATGCCATTCAGACCCGTGCTTATACTTCTCCTCTGACAAATCAAAACCTATGTTCCTCTATGCTCACGTCGACGATCTCGTTTTTGGCGGGACCTGGACGCCCGAATTCAAAAAGAAAATCAATTCTCATTTCGAAATGGAGGACCTCGGCATTGCAAAATACGCCCTGGGAGTCCGCATTATCCAAGAAAAAGGCTCCATAAAACTCATCCAGGACAAATACATCCACTCCATCTGAACCGAATTCCAAATCTACAACGATCGCGACACTAACATCCCCTTGCCCAACAACTACAACGTCCTAAAATTCACCCCGTCGGACATACCCGACCAACCACCATTCAACTATCGTCGAGTCATTGGACTACTACAATATGTAGTCCAATGTACTAGGCCTGATCTCTCGTTTGCCGTCAGTTTCCTGTCACAATTCCTAGAAGATCCCAGAGTCTCTCACTACCACGCTGCTCGACACGCCCTTCGGTATCTCTGTCACACTAGGTCAAAAGTACTAATACTCGGGCAAAACGATCTAGGTCGTATGCCTCATGAACTAGTCGGATACTCCGACTCCGACTGGAACGGTTCAAAAGCGTGGAACTCCTACTCAGGTTCAGTAATCTACTACCACGGCACCATCGGGTGGCGCAGTCACAAGCAAAACGTCGTTGCTCTCTCGTCCGCAGAAGGCGAAATACATCGCCCTAACAGAATGCAACCAAGACCTCCTGTGGGCTGCCAACGTCCTTGAAGAGATCACTCACGCAAAACCTACTCTTACCTTGTACACCGACAACCAAAGTTCCATGCAGATAGCCAAGAATCCGATCTATCACCATGGGACTCGCCACATGAACTTCCGGTACCACTTCATACGAGACCACATTGAAACCAAAACAATTGACTTGAAATACATTCCATCAACAATCCTTCAAACCGATCTACTCACCAAAAACCTCACCGGCAGCAAAACCGCCGAACACTCCACCAGACTCCTAGGGAAGAGCGCAGGCTTTATCAAGGAAATAAAGATTGAGGGGGAATGTGGGAATAATGAGGAATCTGCGTGACATGCCGCCTGTGACACCCGTTGTAGCTCTCATTTCATATATTATCTCATTAGTTGTTTCCAGTTCTACTTCTTCTTTTTCCATCTGTTTCTGCTCTCTTTATCCTAGGTCTGCCCCTCCCCTTGCCCCATCGAGCCCAAGCCACCCTTACTGACAGCAGCAATCATTGACTGTCCTTAAAGGTTATTATCCTCTATCTTCTCTTTCTCATTATTCTCTGTCCCAATCTTCTTTCCTCTAACTCTTTGCTCATGAAATACATCCATCTGTTTCTGCTCTCTTTATCCTAGGTCTGCCCCTCCCCTTGCCCCATCGAGCCCAAGCCACCCTTACTGACAGCAGCAATCATTGACTGTCCTTAAAGGTCTGCCCCTCCCCTTGCCCCATCGAGCCCAAGCCACCCTTACTGACAGCAGCAATCATTGACTGTCCTTAAAGTTATATTCCCATAATGGTCAATGTTGACTTGAGTACGCCTAGTATTCAACGTATCTTCTGGTAATGCAGGGATTGCATTAGCCGGGTTGGGGTCACCAAAATTTCTGCGGAGTGGGGCTGCTGGTCACAGGTGCGGGACGATGTTGGAGCAATTGGAGTGGACCCTTCCCAATGATTTGAGGGAACAGATGGAGCCGTGGCTATGGGTGAAGACATGTTGGAGAGAAGGTGATTGGGTTACAAGGGAGGTTGATGGGGAAAAAGGGGATAGGGGAATTGTGGGAGAAGCGGGTGATGGATAAGATTGCGGGGAAAGGAAAAAAGATTGGTATAGAGATAGAATGAAGACAATGTGTTTGAGAAAAAAAAGTGGTTGGTAGGGAGAAAGAGATGTATATAAGATTTAGAGGTTGATGAAACTATAGAAGTGTAGGACGGTGGTAACAGTTATTGATAGGATTTGAGGAATGAAGAAAGAAAAAAAATCAATATGGAAAGGATATTCAAGACAAAAGGGATAGACTTAACCTTAACACCTTTTCAGCCCCCAACAACTGGTGTCCCAGGTGAGGATGTACTTGCGAAGGGCTACTTCGAAGCAGCTTAATCAGCAGAAAAAGATTTTGGTCAACAAAAGGATTTTCAAGTGTGTAGGGAAGGATATATAGAGACAAAAAGCTTAAAACAACAGCCAATATGGGGAATATATTTCAGGTCAATTAAACCCTCCACTGGGATACCTATGTAGAGAGAGACTAAAGATAGAAAATGTAGATAGACTATCTTTTTTTCTTTTTTTTGTTGGATGACAAGAAAAAGGTCATTAGATTTCTTTTAAGGGCTCATAACCTGATGTGACTCAGACTCAGAGTTTCTAAAAGATGATGGTATTTCATGTATATCAATCTGGGTAGGTTTATATACATGAAACTAAGAGGGGTCTAGATGAGACCTCTGGTAACCCCAACTGGGTTACAACAGGATCTCCCACAAGGTTTTCTGTGTCACAATTATGATGATGGTATAATACAACCTACATAACAAACAGAACAACAAGGTAAGTTAAAATTGTATAATGAACCTAGAGGATTGAGAACCCTAGAGATAATAAACAAACTCACTAACTACCAGTTGTTACTGTTGTGACCTAGGTCACATGGCAGACTTGGCTGCGGCTCAGCCAGCCAAAGGAGACTACATCTGTCTCCTCCGGGCAACACCTACCAGCAATCCACACAGATTATCAACCCTAGTTCCCTACAGTTACTGTCTCCTTAGGCGAAGATACATCAACTGATGCATCAACTGTTGCAAGGCAAACCCTGAATTTCCCCTTAAGCACAAACAAACAAGGCTTGGTAGAGACAACATCAGCTTAAACTTGTGAGTTGAATTGTGCAGATGAATCTGCCTGCATGAATTTAAGATGGGCTAACAAATTGTCCCTATAAATATTACACCATCAGAATAAAGCAGTATCACCACTATCAAAAACAATTTCTCTACTGAAAATACCACAATCAACAAACATTAACCACCACCATGTAAAACATAAACAACAACCACCTTTTTAGAAACAATATCTCTTATCAATCCAAAGCAAAAACATCACAAAAAACTTATCTTCCCTTTGCATTATCCTCTTTGATGTGATCTAGGTCAGACAACTATAACATTGGAATCTACTTTATGCCACTTGCCAAATGGTCAGACGGGGAGGATTTCTCTTGCAAGGCCGTGTCATGATGGTGTCATGCAGTGTGGAACTACTCAAGGGACAGAATAGAGCTTGGAAGGGAGATGGATGACTACACTAGTATTAATGTAAGTTATACCAAAGGTGCTGATATAATAGCTGCCTTCCTGACTAATTCTATGGGGAATGAGGGTAACACTAAGAATAAAATAAAGGTGTGGCTAATTTCTATCTATTCTTAGAAGACTAGTACTGATGAACTTACTTACTACACACACCAGGTGAGAGGAATGGATGAAGGGGGGATGAGTTGTATAAAGTATATATATAGTGTAATGTGGGGCAGGGTTGGTAGCTATGGAGTCAACGTGGGTCAAGCAAGAGAGGGGCAGTCTTCTTATATTGAGGTTTAAGCTGGTATGTATATCTATATATTCCTAAGGGTGATGGTAACTCTACTAAGTATGTATACTAATTTATGGGATCTGCAATGTTGGTATATGTTGGGGTAATTTAGTAAGCTGGGGGTCCATATAGTAAGTCAGGGGGTCCATATAGTAAGTCAGGGGGTCCATATAGTAAGTCAGGGGGTCCATATAGTAAGTCAGAAGGTCCATATAGTAAGTCAGGGGGTCCATGTAGTAAGTCAGGGGGTCCATAAGGGAACAAGAGGGAGGAACAGCTGTCCTTATATATATCTGAGAAGGAGGAGGAACAACAAGGCTATGACATGTAGCTGGTGGGAAAAGGAAGAACATGACAGATGAGTAGTGGGAAAGTGACTTATATGAAATAGTCATGCTAGTGACAGATGAGTAGTGGGAAGGTAGAGTTTATGTACAGTAGATATGATGTAAGATGTTACTGAATAAAGCCTAGTCATGTGCAGTGTATGTTATGTAGTGTCTATGTATTTTATATAATATGTATTATGTATCTTGGTTGTGTAATATATCTACTTATAATATGTACTTATTGTATACTTTAACTTGCCTTACACTGTAACTTGCTGGATTATTCTTGGTTTGCCTGTAACTCTTGAACCATGAGGAATTTGAGGGTGGTTGTAGTGAGTGACTAGGGTTAAAATGGGGTTTAGAATCTGATTATGCAATAATAATGGTGAATATGTGTAAGGTTTGGGATTTATATGTGTAAGTATTTGGGGTTTATGAATGATAAGTAATCTTTAAAATATAGTAATGAAGTGGAATGGATCACCACATCCTCCCTCAACTTATTGTCTGACCCCAGACAATGCAGCCAAAAGAGAAAGGGCTGGAAAAAAAGTGAGCCATGGAAGTCCAGAGTATTCCTGTCCAAGGTCCAAATAATCCAATCCAGTGTAAGCCCAAGCCAGTGTCCAGTATAAGCCAATCCAGTATAATTTGATCCAAATTCCAGTGTCCATAGTATCCAGTATCCATGTATCCATTATCCATTGTATTAATCTTCTTGTAATATATACATTATAGTCTTTTAAAGGGTTGAAATTCCTACTAGTATGCCATCTTGCTGAATGTGTTCTTCATGTAATAGTTTCTTTGAAATATTTAATTTAATTATAATCTAGGTTCATTATTTATTAGACTCAAATACTAAGCCTTCATTTGACTTGTACCTCTAATAAATTTTCCCTCTAGCAAGCTTACTTTTATTTATTTAATCTTGAAATCCTTGGAAACTAATAGATGCTTACTGATAATTCTTGAGATGGTGATGTAGTGGGGAAATTAATTCTTCTTAGTCTGGTGTTATATATCTTATAATCTGAGTAATACTTTGGCCTCTGGGTGTTGGTGCTGATTTGACTATGTCCTTTGGGTATGGTAAAGTATCCTGGTGTTGGTTTTAAGTGGTTTCTGATTTTGGTTGGATGCAATTTTAGATGGGTGAATGGTGGAAATTGAGAGGATGCTTGATTGTTCTTCATGGTTGGAATAAGTGGGAAAAAATATATGTAGAATAAAAAAGGGAACCTCTGTGTCATGTGATGTTGATGGGTGGAATTAGTAGAAGATATGTAGAGTGTGTGATTTGATGATGATGAGGTGGAAGGAGTAGAAAATATGTAGACTGTGTGATGGGATGTTGATGAGTGTGACTGAGTAGAAAAATATGTAGAATGTGTGTTTTGATGATGAATTCCTTTTGATGTATGGTAGTTGAGGATCAGTTTTCTGTTGAGAGGAGGGAAGAAGAAGAATCAAAAAAATCCTGGTAATTTTCCATTTGGCAGTCAAGTGCTCCTCCCCCAACTTATTGTCTGTCCCCAGACAACAAAATGACTATTAAAACTCTACAAAATGATAGTATCTTTTCCTCTTCTTTTTGTCAATCATCTTCAAGACTCAATTCCCTACTACTGGTAATCATCCAATACAGCCACTATCCACTACTATTATAATCTATCAACCAAAAATCATCAAAAACTGCTCAAAAATGAACTTCCTTCCATAATCAACCTTCATATCAATCTAACCAACTTGCAATACACTCTGCCCATTACTGCTATTTTTTCATGCTCACCTCCTTCTCTCTTAATTTTTTTGATGTACACTGAACTTCTATTTTTCTATGTATTTGTATCTTTCTTCTTTTCTCTTAATAATACTTTGCTCACTTCAGTCTCCTAAAAAAATCCTCATCTTAATAAAATAAATTACCATTTATATTAGGGGGTATCAGATATGACCAAATCCACAATTATCTAATCAATGGGTTTCACCAAATCCACAATTATGAGACCAGTCAATAAAAATTCCAAATAATGAAATTATTTGCACTAGAAATTTCAAGTATCAAAAAAATAAACCACAATATAATTCCAAAAACCATGATCCTCCACAATTTAACCAATCACAACTCAGGATTAAAACTTGCCAAAAAATACAACCCCAACACAACCAATTGTCAGTTAATCCTGACCGCAGTCAATATGCAAGGTTGATTCAAGTCATATGCAAAATGACTCAATCCTAGAAGTCCCGCTCTCATCATCTCTGAGGTTCAGCAGGCTTGAGAAGATTTTCCACCGACAACCACGTATCCCAATTCCAACCAACTATTTCCCTTAATCAACCATCGAGCACCCTATCAGCTGCTTGTTTATCCCATCAATCACTTGAAACCGACTTTGAAGATCTAGGAGGAGTGCGATTTAGTCCAAGTGGAGGTACTTGGAACAGTTTCTTGTTTGTCTCGCTCTTGTCTCTTCATTTCTTTGAATACAACAAATTGATCTGTCTTTTCCTCAATACTTTCAGGCTTGTGACTATTTTTCTATTCCTATTCATCTTCAAAGGCGCTGTTATCAACTTGATTTGTTACCAGGATTGAACAAAGCTAAAGGTATAATTTAGATCACTCATTCACTTTTATTGTACTCTTTTAAGTTTTGTTATCTTTTCTTATTAACACTTTATTGTTTTTGATTTCTCAAGAGTTCTGTTACTACTATTAGCTTTTAAGTTACTGCTGCAATAAAGTGCTTGACATCAAAATCTCACACCAACAATCCCCCAAAATTCAACCCCAAACAGCAGTCAATCCTCCCTGATACAACTCCACCCAATCACAACCCCAGACTTATTCTTCAAATTTCCTCAAAATTTGGTAATATTTGTTGATTATGACCTTGATCTTGAAAAAACTGGTAACCTATCATTCCTTAATCCCAGAACAATGCCTCTCATAAAAAAAATTCCAAGAAATACATCACCCAAAAAGTGACAGCAAAGAATTCAGCAAGCAGGAAGAAAACAATCAATAAGCAATCACAAAGTTTCCCTAACAATGATTTGACCAAGGAAACTACTGCTCACCTAAAGAAGGATGACTTTCTCATAATCATTGATTAGCTGAAAATCCAAAAGAATTATGATTTGTACATCAAGATCCTTGACGGTGGCTCCCAGACCCGAGTGGGGTTGGAAATCACTCTGGAATTCGGGAAGTCTTTTTATCTTCTCAATGTTTATAATCCTCCTCCAAATTTCCCATCTATCAATGAGTTAGAAACATGGCTGAAAACTTATTATTCGCGGCAGGTACCGGTAATCCTCTGGATGGATTCAAACCTTCATCATCAACATTGGAATCCCCCGGGCTGTTGTAAACGTGAACCCAAGGCGTCTAGATTGCTGAGTTATCTCTCTTCTGCTGGTTTTTTATTGTCCTCTCCGCGGGGAATCCCCACCTTTTATTCTTCTAGAGGAAAGGGATCAACAATTGATCTTGTGTGGTCTAATTTCTTAGGCTCCAAACTCATACAAGATGTTGTTGTCTCAAACAAGAATTTTGGTTCTGATCATCAAGCTATTCATATTTGGTCCTCCCTTCTACGCCCAGCGAAGTCATTTCATTTTTGACCTTCAGACTGGAAATCCATTGTGGAAGATCGCCTGACACCATTAGTAGCTAAGGTCCCCACTGAACAAATTCTAGCCCTTGATAACCCAGATGAACAGATTGATACGCTCACGTTTTTTGTTAAGTTTATTCAGGATTCTCTAGGACGCAAGGTGCTGTCAAATCCAGACAGGGCCAAGCCCTGGTGGTGTAAGCAAACATTGGGTCCTGTGATGAGAACGTGTAACCGGGCTAGGCGCTGGATGATCTTAGCTAAGTATCCAGAGTCCATTGAATGTTATTGGCAATGGAATGACTATTTTCTCTCCCTGGTTCTTTCTCTCAAACAGAAAATTTGGTGTCACATGTTGGATAACCCGGAAGAGGGGGATCTTTTCCGTGTGTTAAGGTTCACAAAAAGGATGGCAGGAGGGGATATCCTACCCCTTCACAACAAGGCGGGAATTCTGGTTCATGACAAGCAAGAACAGGCTAAGTTGTTGTTTGATGGCACTTCGGTCACTAATGTACCTATTGACTTAACTGACGTTAGGCCTCATATTAATGATTGTTTTGCTAGCTACCCTGAGGTTTCCATTGAGGAAGTCCGTTTGGCCGTTGAAAAGATTCAACCTAAGAAGGCAGCGGGTATTGATGGGGTTACTAATGAAACCATTAAGTCCCTCTCCCACGCTCTTGTTCCAATACTTCAAAGCCTGTACAACAACTTTCTAACCAGAAGTTGTTTCCCCACGGCTTGGAAATGTGCTGTGACAGCTATCATCAGGAAACACGGGAAGCCTGACTACACTAACCTGTCGGCGTACCGACCCATTGCGCTACTTAGCACAATGGGAAAACTTTTCAAACTCCTCTTGGCCTGTCGACTCACCGAGTGGGCTGAAAGCGCTGGGGTACTGGCCCCTGGCCACTTCGGTGGTAGAAAGGGGTCAGGGACCGATGATGCCCTTTTTGCCCTGGACCATTGGGTGAGGGCCAAATGGAGAGAAGGGAAGAACGTTGCTGGCTTGTTCCTTGACGTCAAATCTGCGTATCCGTATGTCCATCCGGATAGAATTGTTCATTATCTCTTGCAACTGAAATGCCCTACCTACTTGACTTTGATCATCGCTGACTTGCTTCGCTGCAGGTCTACCACCATCAAGCTAGATGATTTCACATCAGATTTGTTTGACATTGCAATTGGACTCCCCCAAGGCTCTCTGCTTTCCATCATTTTATATATTTTATATAACAACTCGTTACTGATTAGGGAATTTGATGCTCAGGCTGACAAGGTCTCTATAGGATACATGGACAATGTAGTCCATCTGGTCGCCTCTCCCTCTGCCCTGATCACCAAGAAGATGTTAACTGATGAAGGCAATAGATCTCTCCTTTGGGGCAAGTCTCATGGAGCAATCTTCAATCAAGCCAAGGCCCAATTCATGTGGTTTACGAAAAGTCAGACCCCAGAAGAAAGTTTGTTTTTTGGATCCCAGAAACTCAAACCAGCATTAGAGGTAAAATGGCTGGGGGCGTGGCTTGACAGGAAATTGCTGTTCAACCGGAACTTTTGGGAACTTGAAGACAAGGCAGTCAGAACTTTCAATCAACTAAAAAAAAAATTGGTAATTCTCGATGGGGCATGAGGGAATTGGACCAAGCCAAGATGCTTCGATGTGTCATATATCCTAGAACCACATATGGGGCGGCTGTATGGGCTACCAAGGCTAACAAGACCAAGGTTTGGAACCTGGCCAGTAAAGTGGATCAATTAGTTGGGATTGCGACTCTGGGAGTCTTTTGGTTGGCCTCAAATGAGTTCATTTGGGCTCGTTCCACTGTTCCATACTTATGGCATGAAATACTTCGGACAATTTTTTCTTTTTTCTTTAGAAAAATTGTTCACATTAAGGCTGATAACACCATTAGGTCTCTTATTTTATCCAGCAGGGCAGAATCTTCTATTAGGTTTCCAGACGCTGCTCAGTCTGGACTCGCAGCTCAGTTGGTAGACCAGGTGGTTGATCAAGACCCGGAGTTTCTCCGACTGATGCACAACTTCAGGACCACCCCATCCAGGCTCCCGGATTATTGCAATCTTGACCTGTCAAAAAAGGATGCCATCGAATCTGTTAAGTCCATTCTTGCCACTAATCAAAACTGTTCAAGGGTGTTGGAAATTTTCTGTGACGGCTCCTATCATCCGGAAAAAGGGGGGGCAGGTGCAGCAGTTGCTCTGTCAAAGGGAGTTTTTGTGGCTTATTCACTGGGTACAACGGTGGTCATCTCAAATAAATCTCCGTAAACTCAAGATACGATTCAATACGGACAAGCTCAATAGACTCCTCAAGAATCAGAAGGCCGAGGTCCCTTTGGCTATTTTCATTTCAAGCTCTCAACGTTTTACAAACCTGCTCTGCAAAGACTTGTAGACTTTTGTTGTTTTTTCTTTTTTTTTCTTTTGTGTTGTGTTTTCTTTGTTTCTCTTTTCTCTACTTCACATGTTTTCATTCTCCTCTCAGTTCACATAGCATAAGCCTGTTAGGTATTTATGTTTGATTATTTTGTCAGGTAGTCTGTGCTTTCCTGTTTTTATGTCTCCTATATTCATAGTGTGCAATGCTTAGGCCAAATTTCACTTAAAAGAAAAAAAAAAAACTTAACTCAAGTGTTTGGCTGCCACACCAGTCATACACTCCGCACATAACTCCCAGACCCAAACTGTATGGCTATCCAAAATCTTATAATGATGGATTTACCTCACCTCAATGATGACTTTCAGCCAGCTCACCTAGCAATCCAAGCAATAAGACCGACTCCGACACCAAATCAAATTCTTCAATTGGTACATTGTAACCAGTACCGCAATGGTAAGGGTAAATTGCATTTAATATGAATCATGAGTTTGTGATCCATTGTAAGCAAGCAAATTTGTTGATGAGCTACCACTTGCTTCACACCAGCAAATATGTAATTTGGAAGGTGTTGTAGATCAAGCTGAGCACTTGGCTTGGTAACTTCTCCACACTTGATCTGGTGCTGTGACCTTCAGAGTGGTGTCATCCCAGCCAAATATGCTCTGATTCTTGAGCTCAAGGAACACATCATAGTCCTTCTTATACTCCTGAATATGCAAATATGTAAACAATGTATAAGCTGTGTGCAAATAGCTGTATTGCAAATAGCTGTAAATTAAAGGATTGGGAGTCATGAAATATTTACCTGATTGCACTTGGACTTGACGTTCTTTTCATCCAATTCAACAGCTGGGAAGTTTACCTGTAGATCCACTGCAATTGCTCTGTGAGTCTTGGGTTGAATACCATTATTTGATTGTTTTCCTTGGCAAACTTCCTGGACATCAAGTTCCAGAGCTTCCCAGTCCATCTCAGGGGTCCATAAAATCTTGACCCATTTGCAACTGCTAAAATTAGTTTCAACATCAGCCTTTTTGGTGACTGCAAGTAATCCAATTGGTCTTCATTCATGTCAACATCACATTGGCTTGATTGTTGGGTTTCTGACCCAGAGGTGAGCTGAATGCTATGAAGCTGTGTTTGGGGTGTTGGACTGAGTGAGTTTGGTAGATGATCCAGGCAAAACTTTAGATAAAGGTATGGGTGGTTTGTTTCTCAGAGTGGTTGTTTGGGATCCATGGACCGAATGATGGCATGCCTTGGAGTCAATGATTTAGGTTCATGTAATTTTTGGCCAGGCAAGTTTGTGTTGTGTATGATGCAGATTTTTGTTGTCTATGCTGATGTGACTCAAAATATACCCTCAGGGGTACTATATGGGATTTGGTGGGGATGATGAGGAGTGATGAGGAAAGTCATTATGACCTTCATAACTTCCCAAAGCTGTCAAACATGTGAGTGATACAATGTGGGCCTTTGTGAGGCCTGGTTATAGAAAAGCAGGTGTTGTTACATAACATGACTGCAGCCAAACAGGGCCTTCATGTGTACATACAAATAACCCTGAGAGATTTGACTACATCCCAGAATTGCTTGAGCTTGCTTCATGAGGAGATTTGGAAACAAGCTTAACAAAGCCTCTCCTCCAACTTTTTATTTCCAGATCTTAGCTGGATCAGCAAGGATTTCCAGGTTAAAAGCACCCAATCTAATTTATAAAGTGATAAAAAAATAATGATTATTCAACACACTGAACACGCAGAAGTAAAATAATTTCCCTTGTGCTTCTTTTCATCCAGTTGGTGGTTCCTAAAAGCAAATACCCAAGATAGTTGTTGGTCCAAACCAATTCTGGGTCCATTGAAAAACAACAGAGGGATTCACATATTTGATTTTACATGATTAAATCATCCCTCAGGCCTCTCCATCTACAATATATGAAATTTACACATTTAGTGCTACACCACAGGTGTACATATGAAGCTTCATGCCAGTAACAATACTGGATGAATTGAAAATCCAAGAAAAATAAAAACTGGTCTTAGTCAAACAACTGATATCATTCCAATTTGATTTTGGACTTAAACTCAAACTCAGAATTTTGAGTTGTATTTTAGCATTTCCCCTCTGAAATTTTTCTAATTTTTTTTCTCTTCCTTTTTTCCAAAGACACACCAAAAAATTATTGACACTCAAAAATGGGTGATTGATAGACATACATTCATTTCAGAAGGACACCAGCCCTTTTTTGGAATGTATAGCCCACACATCAGCCAATTTGGTGTATTTGGACCATGCACCACCCAATTTTGGAACATGTGAAATGCCGGATGGGCGGCGGTGAGCAATGGGCCAAATGATGATATGGTGAGAGAAGCAAACTGATGAGAAAAGACAAGCACCTGTCAATGGTGCGGGTGATGAGATGAAAAATAAGTGAGTGCATTGCATGGAAATAGGAAATGAGATAAAGCGACTAGAACAAAGAGAAAGAAAAGGAGTGATACCTGTGAAATGCCTGATGGGCCGCAGTGAGAAACAGGCCAAATGATGAGACGGTGAGAGAAGAAAACTGATGAGAAAGACAAGAACCTGTCAATGGTGCGGGCAATGGGATGACAAAGAAGTGAGTGCATTTTATGGAAAGAGAAAAGGAGATAAAGCGACTAGAACAAAGAGAAATAAAAGGAGTGATACCTGTGAAATTCTGGATGGGCGGCAGTGAGCAATGGGCCAAATGATGAGACAGTGAGAGACGCAAACTGATGAGAAATTACAAGCACCTGCCAATGGTTTTAGAGATGATATGACAAAGAAGTGAGTGTCAGCCTACGTGATGCCAAGGATAAGTCCTTCTAGCTGCACGTGGTGCAAGAAATAAGGAAAAAGAGTATAATACTCTAGGTAATGCATGAGGGTTATAATTCCCAAAGAATGGGGGGAATTGTGACATAAAAATAGAGAAAAAAGAGTAATTACAATTATATTGAATAAATTTAATATCATTAAAACCAGAGGGGCCTGATAAATCAGGGGTGGTTTAGATCCCTCTAAGGTATCTGGCACGTAAATGCAGAGGATTTAGGTACCTGGAACACTGGGGCCCGTTGACACAGGGGTGGTTTAAATCCAAGGAAAGGAAAAGGGGGAATATCTGCAAGAAAAGGGTTATTACTTACCAGTAATAATCCTAGAGGGAGCTTGAGGATATTCAGGGTGAAACAAGAAAGTTTTGGGTGCTTTGATGGGTGGATGGTAGAGCTGGTTGGTCACTGTGGAGTTTTTGGGGAAGACAAGGCTAAAGAATAACCACTAAGGAACTTACCAGACTGTTTATAAAGATGTATATCTGAAGTAAATGGTATGTAAGTAATTTAGTGGGTATTGGGAAGCATGAGGAGCCTTCTTTGGGCGGTTGAAGAGCTCCTTAAATAGTCTTGAGATCCCTCTGGGGACCCTCTAGGTGTTATTGGCCAACTTGTGGGCGCTTTGACCACATTTTGGCCTTCTGGGTAACACTAAAGAAGCTTGTGCATTGAGTATAAGTCACCAAGCTAATACACATTGTGTTTTATTATATTGTAATTATGATTATATTGTAATTATTATTATATTAATTACAGTCTGTAGTACATTAGTACTGGTTGGTATTTATTAGTATCTGTGGCTTATTGGTATCTTATAATAAGCCACAGTACTTGTTTTGTACTATTTTTAAGTTATTACTGTAGTTATTTTAGTATATATAATAATACATAATAATATAAATATTTATTCTAGTCCCTAGTAATCTTTATTACCTATGTAACACATGTAATGAAGTTACCAGGGTGCTTTTTGTTGCCTTGAGTATTTATGTCAACAAACTGTACTCTATTCCACTGATTGTGGCGTGTACAGTAAGGAATAAAAAGTCTTACACTTTAAAAAGTGTAATAAAAATAACAATAACCACAATTACTTTGGTGTTTTGGTTAAAACACTAAGTACAAAAATAAACAGGTTACTACCCTGCTGCCAGACTTCTGTTATGGGAATAAATATCCTCAGAAGGGCTAACCAGACTTTAACACGGTTCTTCCAATTAAATTAAGAGTATTAATTTAATTGGGGGGTTTTTTGAAGAACTCTAACTATAAAAGATAGTTTAAGTGAAAAAGGCCAGTCCTCCTTACTTACAGGAGAAGGTGAGCGCCTTGGTAGCTTATAATTATCTAAGTATGGATAAAGTTGATGGGGGGAGGATGTCTTCAATTTGGTGAAGAAACCTCCTCCTTAAATAATAATTATATTTGGATTAATCCTTCTGCAATTTATTTGACAGTGGGGATTGGGGCAATGTTTACAGGTGAATCTGATCAGCCTGTTCGTGGTAAGAAGTGAAACATGGTGTCATTTTTAATTAAAATGATGCCATATTTATTTCACATTAATTAAGTTAATTTAATGTTTATTTTTCTTAATTAAACTAAATAATTATTAATCACATGTACATGTAAATTCCTTTGGGGTTAGTGCTTGGAAAAGCGCTTGCTCTGGAGAGTTAAACATGTGGGAATTAATTTATAAGTCTTTATTGCATAATTAATATACTTTACATAAAGATTTACCTTTATTTATGTGTAATTTTATACTATAAATTACCATGTGTTAATCTTGGATCTTCAAGGATTTTCAAGAAGAAAACTATGCCAATAAATGGTTCTTTATCCATTTATTGCATTTTTGAAAATTAATTTTCCAAAGATTTTCATTAATTAAATTATAACTTATTTTTGGTAAAAAATAGATATGATTTAAACAAAGGATTTTTATGGAACGTGGTCATGAGTGTGGCTTCAACTCAGGTCCTTCTGCTTATATCATTTATTTCTAAGCTAGTCTTTAAATGTTAGACTATTATACAATTTGATAAAATGTTGAAGTCTAATTTCCGTTTTGTTGAGAATGTCACTGTAAATAAAAGATAGTAATAAAAAATGAAGAATAATTATAATTATTCAAGCTTGCAGTTTCAAGTATTACATGTTACATACTACATGTAATATCTTGGTGGCTGACAATTTATTTTTATTGGCTCTGGTGTCCGTGTGCCACACTGGGAGCCTTTAAGGGGTCTAATGTTTGCGCAGGGGCTTGTACTCCAAATTTTGAGCAGGCTCCTAGTCACGCAGGTTGGTTTCAAGCTGTGCGGACTGCGGCACACGGGTTTGGAGTGATACACACTGGATTTACACTATCTCCCCTAATTTAGAGCATCCACAATTGTCTCAATAAGTTGGCTGAATAAGCCAACTTTATCAAGACGTTGCACACTCGTGTGCTTGATAGCGCACAATAACTGTTGATTTGATAGAATTCTTGATAGAGGTCCATAAATTTATGGACCTCTATCAAGCTCAATAAGGTAAGTCGTGATTATCTTTCACAAGTCACCTTTTGGTGAAGGGCATTGATAAACGCACGCCAACGGCGCACGCCAACGCCAACCCGCACGCCACTTTTTTTTGGCGTGCGGGGCCTACACGCCAAAAAAAATTGGCGTGTAGGGTCTACACGCCAAAATAAATTGGCGTGTGAGACCCACACGCCAAAAATGGCGTGTGGTTCCCACACGCCAATTTTTTTTGGCGTGTGGGCCCCGCACGCCAATTTTTTTGGCGTGCGGGTCCCCCCTTGCTCACGTAATCAAATGGGAAGTCCCATTCGATTACGTGAGCGGGCCGGCTGACGAGGTTGTATAACCTCGTCGGCCAGGAGGAAGTCCTCCCGGCCGACGAGGCTATACAACCTCGTCGGCCAGGAGGACTTCCTCCCGGCCGACGAGGTTGTATAACCTCGTTGGCCAGGAGGAAGTCCTCCCGGCCGACGAGGCTATACAACCTCGTCGGCCAGGAGGACTTCCTCCTGGCTGACGAGGTTGTATAACCTCGTCAGCCGGGAGGACTTCCTCCCGGCTGACGAGGTTATACAACCTCGTCGGCCGGGAGGAAGTCCTCCTGGCCGACGAGGCTGTATAACCTCGTCGGCCGGGAGGACTTCCTCCAGGCCGACGAGGTTATACAACCTCATCGGCCAGGAGGAAGTCCTCCTGGCTGACGAGGCTGTATAGCCTCGTCGGCCGGGAGGACTTCCCCCCGGCCGACAAGGTTATACAACCTCGTCGGCCAGGAGGAAGTCCTCCTGGCTGACGAGGTTGTATAACCTCGTCAGCCGGGAGGACTTCCTCCCGGCTGACGAGGTTATACAACCTCGTCAGCCAGGAGGAAGTCCTCCTGGCCGACGAGGTTGTATAGCCTCGTCGGCCGGGAGGACTTCCTCCTGGCCGACGAGGTTATACAACCTCGTCGGCCGGGAGGAAGTCCTCCCGGCTGACGAGGTTGTATAACCTTGTCAGCCGGCCCGCTCACGTAATTGAATGGGACCTCCCATTCGATTACGTGAGCGGGATCCTCCCACACGCCAAACAATTGGCGTGTGGGAGCCGCACGCCAATTGTTTGGCGCGCGCTCCCACACGCCAATTGTTTGGCATGTGGGAGCGCACGCCAAACAATTGGCATGCGGGGCCCACACGCCAATTTTATTTGGCGTGCGGGGCCCACACGCCAAATAAAATTGGCGTGTGGGAACCACACGCCATTTTTGGCGTGTGGGTCTCACACGCCAAATAAAATTGGCATGTAGACCCTACACGCCACTTTTTTTTGGCGTGTAGGCCCCGCACGCCAACAAACATTGGCGTGCGGGTTGGCGTTGGCGTGCGCGCTTGGCGTGCGTTTATCAACGCCCTTTGGTGAACCCTCCCTCCAACCAACATCCCCAACTTCAACCTCTCCCAAAATCCCTCCCCCCCAAGTTATTGAATTGAGTTGCAGATGGAACAAGTTTGGAAAGGCTCAATATCCCCGCAATCAAGCCGGGTTATTGAGCCACAAGTGGGGACGGGCTTGATGCATCAACTATTGAGCTCGCTAAGGGCTCCCCAGTTGTCAAAATTTTATCAAAAAAACTGTGGATGCCCTTAAACAAAACCTCATTTCTGTGACTTTAAATGGGGTTTAAGCATACATGTAAATATATATAAGCATACATTAATGTAAGTGCCTTATAGTTTGAAAGCTACTTGCTAAATCTTCAATGCTGATTTACATAGTCAAGGAGTAGGAATTAGGGGTACCTGCAAGCAAGGTACCCTATGTTATTTTTAGCTTAGATTCAGAATATCAAATAATATTATAGCTTTTATGTGATATACTATCTATTTTTATATGTATTTTTATTTAACAGTGTTTTAAATGCTTGAGACAGGTTGCTCTGTCATAGTAGCAAGCTGACAGTGAGTCAGAAAGAGGAAAAAAAAGGTGTAGCTATTTTTTAATATACATGTAAGGAGAGAAACCTAAATAGATGATACTAAATGTGCCACATTTTTTCCTCCTCACTCCACCTTGTTGTCTGTTGCTCCTGTGACATGTTGCTGTATCTCAACAGAACACACCATAGGTGGGTGGCATTTTGGGTGGCACACCAATTTAATGGCAGGCTGATTCCTGAATTTGGTTTGGTTTGCATCCTGCATGTCAAAATGGATTGGTGTGCAGTGTTCATGCCAAAGCATGGCCTATGGGAGAATCAAATCTCCCATAGGCCATAATATGTCAACAGACTTTATTTACTATGGGAGTTTTAACTCACATAGGCCATAGATTATATAGTGTATAAATTTAGCATGCTTCTGGCCCACCATACCTGATCTCTGGTGGCTGGTGGCCGGTAGCAGCCACTGGAGAGTGGATAGCTGGCATTGGCAATCCAGAAAGTGCATCTAATTTTTGGATGTTCAGCTCCAGCCATCCAGTGTGCAGAGCTGGCCCTTTTATGTCAGAGACCAGTAACTTTCACCAGGAAAAATTAATTGTCGCCTGTCATCTGGTTACATCAAGAAAAAATGGCTCTAGCTTTGTCCGAGCTCTGGCCCCACTCCAACTAGGATACAATGGCCCAACTGTACTACTGATGGGTAGCTTATTGAACCTAGGCCAATGTCACCTCACTTCCATCATAATTGCCTAGGATGAAGTCATCCCAGTTAAACTGGGATGCACTCAACCAATTTAAACTTGGTTGAAATCAACTGATGAAATATAAATCCAAGGGACCTCCCTTGGGTTTATATTTCATTGGTTGAGGTAAACCTACTTTAAATTGGTTGTTTGAATCCTAGTTTAACTGGGATGAACTCAACCTAGGCAATTATGCTGGCAGTTCCTGTAGTCTAGTGACAATTTATTTTTCCTGATTTTGGAGGTCTCTGAATTCAGCAGCATATCAACTGGTGTGCTGATGGCATATCAATTGCTATTCCATAGGCTCTATGGCATATGGAATTTCAAACTTCCCTAGGCCATATAATCTATTTCAATATGGCCTATGGCATATTTAAATCTCCTATAGGCCAGCTTATTGGTGTTCACACTACACACCAATACAAATTGAGATAAATCATAAATTTGGAATGGTTTTCCACCTAATAAACCATCAAAACCTGATGTGGTTGGTTGGCACACCAAGGTCTGTCCCACTGGCAGGTGAAAAATTGGAAAGCTGTCAAAAAATATGCAGAGCAGCCAGTCAAAGGCCAGAGGATTTTAGAGAATTGTATGAAATGTCTATTCTGTTTTACCTATGTGGTACCTGTTGGTAATTCACACCACATGCTATTCTCTAAATATTCATAATAATAATTATAATCAACCCAAGTGGAAATACAATCTCAGAACAGAACCAACCAACTTCCATCACTTTCTAATTCTCCAATACTATCCTAAAATTACTTTTTCCCCATCCTTCCCTTTTCACATTGACTTCCTTCTCTAAATTTACCATGAAGCAGTTAAAATTGGCCAGCCTCAATTAGCTTCCAGCTTGGTGAGAAATTATAATCAAAACACATCACATCAACAGTCTCTGCTCTCATTGGAATTCAAAAACTCCATGTTCCTATCAAACTTTGTTTCAGTTTCTCCTTTGATAGTTATTTTTACTTCTCAATCTTATATAATTTTTTCTTTTTATTGTATAGAGGTTGGCTATATTTTTCATGTTAATTCTCTTCAGTATAAATTCACTTCATCATTTTTATTAGCTATACCCACTCATATCTCTCAGCTATCTTAAGCACTGTTTTGAGTAACTAGGTATGTATACATCACCTAGGGTTGGTGTTTAAACTTGTCAAGTAGCAATGTTAATGTTTTGAGTTTTTCAGAAACTGAAGGAATGTATTTGATCAGAAAATAAGACAAGACAATAATTATAACAATAAAGAAATACAATGATGAAGAAAGAAAGAAAAGTACCTGAAGGCAAACACAACAATGAAATGTGACAAAAGGATTTCTTGGAGAAGTGCGAGAAGAAGAAGGAAGGAAATAAAGAGCTAAAAAGGAAAAGTGAGATTAATCATTCAAGTTTTGTGAGAAGGAAAAGATAATATAGTGGATACACAATATTGAAGGGATTTAGCTGATGAAGTCGTAGAAGTGATAAGATGATAGAAAGATTTGAGGATAGTGATGTAGAAATGTGTTGACAGGGGAAGTTGAAGACTGTTGAGAGTTGACAATGAGATGGATTGAAGACTATATGTTAAGAGTAGACAATATGATGAGTTGAGGACTTTAAGAGTTGAAAATGTGAAGGATGAAGTTAATTCAGAAGTAATATGAATAATTGGCGAGTTCCTTGAAGGAGAGATTTTTTGAGGTGAGAGGAACTTATATTTAAGATTTAAAAGGAGAGAAAAGCTTGGAAATCAGATTCAGATGATGTCATGAGCTCAAACAAATGAAGAGGTCTGAGGATAGTCCAGAGGAAGATTAGTTTTTCATCTGGCACACTTAATAAACCCAGACATGTCACAACTAGAGGAATAATGTGTTGCAGATAATTCAACAAATGTTGATGCATGCTTCAAATCTCAAGTGTTAAGCCCACACATCAAAACTCAGTTCTCAAGTCCTCAAGAAAACTGAAACGCTCAAAAACAATCAAACTCTGAAAACTAATCAATCTTTTACTGCTCACCAACTTACTTCCTTGCAGCTCCTGTTAACCACTCTTCATTCATGTCTCCTCTCCTTTTGTTCCCTTCCTTCTGTTTTACACTTTCACAATCAACCAATTTCATCCTTCTTCTTACACATCTCAACCTCATCCCTCACTCATCTCAAATCTATTGCTCAATCATTGACCTAATTCTCAATAAATTGTGGTCAAATAATAGGCCTACTTCACCTGAATCTAATTTGAATCTTTGTTTCAACTTGGTGAGAAATGACTCAACAACTCTCATTTTCATGGCGCCTGAATCCTTTATCATCCAGTCTCAGTCACCATTCACCAACAAAATCTTTTCTTTCTCCTTTGTTGTTTTTTCCTGTCCTACTCTCTTCTATTCCACTAATTTTTTCTCACTCATTAAATCTCTCTTGGGTATGCTCTATAATTCCTTCTCATCTTTCATGTTGGTCTCTTATCTAAAAATGTTTTTATTGGTTTACTGGTCTTTGACTATTGGAAATAAATTATTAGGTCCTTTAGTTGGTTACTTTTCCCCCTGGTCTATTACTCCTTTTTTTGACTCATTCTTCTATCTAGTTTTCTTGTTATGTTATAGAGAAATTTAATACAGAGTTATAAAAACCATAGAGGGAAAAGGGACCATGGTTTTAAATAAAGAAGCCACAGAAGTCAGAGTATGTAGATGGCTGGAGCTAGTAGAGAGGGCATGGGTATTGGACTGCAAGAGAGGTGTAGGCTAGGAAAAATATTTGATAAAGTAGCAGATGCAGGCAGAGAAACATGATAAGAGTCAAGGGATTTGGATAGTGAGTAGCTGTCATTTTTTGAGTGCAGAGCTGGGTGAGAGTATGGAAAAGAGGTGTGGGATATTGAATTTGTGTATTTTGCGAAGTTTTCTTATAACTCCAGTGGTGGGCATTCTACTTATAATAATTTTATCATATTAATATGAAACTGAGATTACCCTAATCTTAAAACTATCATCATTGTTCATGAGAATTTATTAAAGCGTTTCAGTAAATATTTATATCTTTCATTTGTTAAATTTAGCATGTGTGCAGAATCTACATAGCTAATTGTTGTAGGAATATTCTTTTGCAGATGAGGTAGTTCAGAAGCACACAGCTCCGAAAAGGTTCAACTCATGAGGAGTTTGAGGTATCTTTAATTAGTTTAAGAAGTGCATTATAGTTTGTTTCTACCAATGACCTGGATGCCAAAACTATTATATGGCAGAGCAGGACAGACACAGTAAAAATTTAACTTACCATGTAATGCACATATTGTGTTTTCTCCTCCAAATGGACCACCTTTTAATCTTTATTCAAATCTTGTCCAGAATTCAAAATCTCAAATATGAGGCTTCCACAATGTCATGAGCCTTATTGCGGGCCCGCCCGCACCAGAGCCCGCACATGTAGATAGTCCATTGCGTACATGTCACAGACAGGCCACTATATAGTCTGTCAGGACAAGGATCCACATCCCTTCCTCATCCTGCAATCTACATTATAGGATCCCGAAACCCCAGAAACCCCAGAACCCCAGTGCCTTCCTCTCCCAAGATCAGACCATAACACACAAGCCACTTGGGATTCTCCTGAGCATGGTTGAATTTACAGAATCATATGTAGAGATTAATTCAATAGAAGTGAATGCAAGTGCACATCACCTGTATTAATCTTCAATGCATACTCTTCATTTTGTTCAAACTTATTGGGGTTATTTGTTCCCAGATTTTATTGGCTCTTGGAATATGAATTTGTGATGTTTTATGAACTTATCATCCCCTTATTAATTTTATGGAGTTTTTTAGTAGGAAAAGTTTGATTAAAATTGTAAGGTTTTTAGTTTCAAAGGTTTGGTTAACATCATAAGATGAATCAAGAGTGGGATCTTCAGGGGTCAAATTGGTTCATCTACTTCTTAAATTTTGTAGAGAAAATTCAAACAACTTGAAACAATTAGATAAGTAACCACAAAAAATTCATCAAAAGAAATTTAGACTCACCTGATCTCTGTCTTTTATTTCTTCAAATGTATTATAATTTGAAGCCAAATCTTACATTATTTCTGAATAAGTGTCAATATTAAACATATCATTACTTATTAAACAAGAAAATAAAATGAGTCATTACTTTTCTTACAGCTCTAGCCCCACAATTCCTAGAGCAAACAGATATCACGACTGAGTTATCCTTCTCCACACCAGAACACATGTTATCATTTATCAATCATGTTTACTTGGAACCACAAAAATCTGAGCTCTCAACATAATTTTAAGAATCCACTATGTACAAAGTAATAGACATATGATTAAATTACTAAAGAAAAAAGAACAAAAGTAGATTCAAGGTTTTAAGAAAAAATATCAATGGGGAGGAAGAAATGAAGAGTAAAGAAAACCAACCCTGAAGTGGATATAGAGATATACAAATAAGGATAAATGATTGAGTGGAGGAGAAACAAGCAAGTAGGTAGAATGACAGATGAATTTTTGAAGATTAGTGGATGACTTTTAGAAGAGATGAGTAAAAGGAGAAAATGTAAACTCTATAAAAACAGATATTGAAAGTATTCAGTGCTTTGGAGATAAGGAAAAACAAGAGTCTAAAACACAATAAATAACAAAGAATGAAATTTAGCATCAATGAGTTTGTAAGTCAAGGGAGGGAATGAGTATGAAACACCAGGTTTTAATTTCTCACCAGGTCAGAAACTTGATGAGTGGTGGGCTGAGAAATGTTGAGTTTTTGATAAGGGCTGAGAAGATTCTAGCAAATTTCTATTGGATAGATCAGTCAAGAGAAGTGTAGCAGTGATTCAATAATGTTTTCAAGAAGTATTGAAATTCAATGACACAGATTCAAGCGGGAGAGAAAGGCAACACCAATTTACATTGGTTTTGATGAGTTAGGTTTGAAAAGAGATTTTGCATGTGAAATGTAGGAGCACACATGAAAATTCAGATAGACTCATTGTATTTAGTTAATGAGTTCAAGTTTCAACACAAACATGTCACAAACAGTTTCTTTGATATCAGCTCATTAATGGCCTGGAAATTCAGAACGTCTTATCAAGCTTCTGAATTTTTGTTCAAGTTATTGCCTTTTAGTCTTTTTCAGTTAGTCCACAGCCAGTGCAGAGAGATTGGTTATGATTCTCCCCACACTTGTCCTTTAATTTTGAATCAATCTTTCATCTTATTATGGCACTGCCAGCATATTGGGCCAGTTTGATGATATCCTAGTTGAACTGGGTTGCAATCATTTTTATTTTTAGCCATTCAATGAGTATGAGTATGAGGAAGTCTCCCTTTTTCTGTGTGGGTAGTAATGGTGAGATTCAATAATAATTTCTTTCTTGAGCTTATTTTTTTGATCCAAAATCACTTTCAATTGGATTTTGTTTAGGATTCAAGCTGGATTCTTTACAGAGAAAACTTCATTTAAAAAGTTGAATACATGGCCGAAACTGCCTGCCGTCGGCAGTGCTTTCCCAGGGTCTGCCCCCTTTGGTAAAGGGACCTCGGATAACCCCCGGCCCTTTACTTTAACCGCTGTCTCGGTCCAGGCCGCTGGCATCTTGGCGTTCCTTTTTATCCCGTTCGACTTGAACAACAAGCAAGCACTACTCCGCAACAATATCATGTCTTCGCAAACACCCACCGGCGGGGTTCCAACCAAAGTTTTACTAACCCCTGAATCAATGGTATACTTTTCTTTCTATGAAGCTACCGATGTGGTCTCGACCAGTCCAAGTTGATAGATGATGTATCATCTTTTTGTTGCAGAGTAGCTTGAAGATGGCCAAGGTCTTCAGAACACATAACGCACCCGGTTCGTCGTTCACATCAATTTCCTTTGACGATCGAGGCGAGCACCTGATCACCACCGCGGAGGATGAGACCTTGCAATTGTTTGGGGCCCGCAATGGAAAGTAAGCAGCCTCAGCTCACCTGCTCTGGAGTACTGATTCTTATTGTCACTGTCCGTTTTCTATTCCTCTAGACATCTAAAACAAGCGTTTTCCAAAAAGTACGGCTGTTCCCTCGCTCGATTTACTCACAAATCATCAGCTGTCATCCACGCATCAACAAAAGAAGATGGTCAGTAAGCTCGCTGAATCGAATAAAACTAGTGGCGTTTTACCTTTTCTATTACTTACCAATCGTCCTGATCAGATACCATACGATATCTTTCTCTGCATGATAATACATATATTCGATATTTCAAGGGGCACAAGCGAAGGTGAGTTGGCCTTGGCGATAGAAATACAATAACCAAGCTAACTGGTATTTTTTTCTGCTTCTACCGAAGGGTTGTATCTTTGGAAATGTCCCCACGTCATGATACGGTATTGTCTGGCTCTACAGACGACACCATCCGATTATGGGATTTACGATCGCCTTCATGCCATATTTTACTACTCACACTGTATCACTCGCATTTGCTTCAGTTTATTCATTGTTCCAATGGTTGAAATATAAAGGGAGTTCTAAACATCGCTGGCCAACCTTGCGTCGCGTTCGATCCATCTGGCTTAGTCTTCGCAATCGCACTCAACATGAAACAAACTATCTTGCTCTATGATCTGCGTGAATTCGATTCTGTTGGTCCTGTTTTCGGTCTCATAATGTCAGGACTAGTCTCTACAGTGACAGCGTCCTGAATAAGCCGAGAGGGTAATAGCTACCACGACACACTTGTCGGAGCTCTTCTCTGCCGGCTAGGCTAGAGGAATGAACCACGCCTCCTTTGGGAGGGGCTGTTGACTTCTTGTCAACCAGAGTCTATTCAGACTCGCTAAGAACTTGAGGAGAGAGATGAAGGAGAATGCTTGACTTACCAGGTATTGGCGAGGTTGAGCTGAGGAGTGAAAGTCAAAGTGGAAGGAAAAGAGATTGATGATAGCCCCAATCGCAGTTTGCGAGTAAAGTCGAAGACTACAATATTGGTGGGCTTGGTAAAATCTAATCTGAGGAATCTTCCTTTTTCCGGAATTCCTACTACTTATACTTTGTAGGTCTGTCGATCCCTTGCTGCGGTTACGCAGTCCTAAGACACGCGCTTCACGCGCCTTCCACTTGAATACAGTGTACACTCCTTATTGTACTTAGCACGCTGTCAGTTAGCTGCGCTGGCTTGGCTAGCTGCCGGCTGACACTCGCCACCCCCAAAAAGGACGGCTCTGATAGGAGTCGTGCTGCCATGTCTCTTTGAAGCCCTGAATTTACGCAAAAGAGTATCAGCGTTCTGGATCTGCTCTTTAGTCAGCCATTTGTCTGAATCTGGTGGTCTGTTCTTGAAACGAGTCAAGTACAAGCGACAATCTTGACCTTTGATCCTAGTGAGCTTCTCATCTAAAATTTTTGAAGCTACTAGTCCTTCCAACAGTTCCACCTCCATTTCTGGGACTACTGGTTCTGGTTCTTTTCTATGATCCCCAGTCTCAATGTACTTCTTAAGTAGACTCACTGGAAATGTTGGGTGCTTAAGGTCAAATCCTTCGGTCAGGATTACCTCCACTGCATTTCTTCCATGTAGCGCTTTGACAAAGAAAGGTCCCACAAAAGCGTCTCTAAGTTTCCTGTTCCCGCTCATGTTCTGGAAATTCACGGTAGACACCAGGACTCGGTCTCCGACTTGGATATTGTGATCTCGATGGGTCTTATCCCAGCGCTCTTTATTATACTGCACAGCTTCTTCTAAGCACCTGCTTGCGTGCTTCTCTGCTTGCAACATCATCTCTTGGAATCTTTCCGCGGAAGGGTGGAGTGTTACTGCTTTGCTAAGTAGCAAGTCTCTTGGCATATGTGGTATCCATCCTCGTTCTAACTCAAACTGAGTTTTCCCCGTTGTTGAATGGACGCTGGAGTTATACGCATATTCCAAAGCAGGTAATAGGGAAACCCAATCGTGCGTATAACCTTCGGCGTCTTTGAATCTAAGGCCAAACGCGCAGTACCGACGAATCATGTCCTCTAAAGTCTGTATCATCCGTTCGGCTAAGCCATCCGTCTGTGGGTGGTAGGCGGTAGAAAATGACAGTTTGGATCCCAGCAGCTGGAACAAACTCTGCCAAAACTCCGAGGTAAATTTCGGGTCTCGGTCAGTGATGATTACTCTGGGGCACCCTACGTCATGGATAATTGAATTCCAGAACATTAAAGCAACATCTAGGGCTGTATTATCTTTGTAACAGGGTAGGAACCTCGCTCGTTTTGAAAACCGGTCGACTACAACTAAAACAGTGTTGAAACTATCTTTTCCCGCTGTTGGCAAGGCCGTCACAAAATCCATGTTGATCACTTCCCAGCGTTGCTTGGGTTCTTCTATGGTTTGTAGGAGCCCAAACCGTTTACCTGTAGGTCTGTTGGCTTTCTGGCACCTGTCACAGCTACTACAGTATTGCTCGACTCGCACTGTCCATCCTGGCCACCACGCTAGCACTCGAAGTCTCTCTATGGTACGTTCTGCGGAAAAATGTCCGGCTGCAATGTTATCGTGGCATTCGTGCAGCATAGTATTGATATGATCATCACTAACTAAAACAATAGCGCACTGATTCCCAGCTCTGTGGTATAACAGTCCATCTAGGAGGATGAATCGGCCAGCTCGGAAATTAGCCTTCCAGGGCTCCTCAAGTTGGTGCAATAGGTCTGGTTGAGCATGCTTGGAACGTAGGATAGATACTAACGCGGCGGTGTTCCTGTTCTGGTTGTAGCTAAGGCTCACTGAGTCCCAAAACTCCACGGACAGCCCGCTAACGCTAATGGCCATTATAGGGATCTCTCGGACTGTGTCCTCTTCATCGGAAGCCGGGTTGTCCTTATCATTGGGTAGCGCCCATCTGGACAGCCCGTCCGCATTCTTGTGGATCAGGCCATCTCTGTGTATGATGGTCATTGACCCTCGCCAGTCTTGTATAGAAATTTGCCACCTCAACATGTGGCGGCTTGGGGTCTTCATATTGAGCAATGATTTCAGTGCCACACAGTCGGTGATAACTTCAAAGATACAACCATCTAGGTAGTAGTACAACTTCTCTAGCGCCCATACTAAACACAAGCATTCTAATTGGGATGCTCCGTACTTCTTCTCTGACTCTTTCAGTTGCCGAGAGATGAAACATATAGGTCCTTCGTGTTCACGATCTCCTACCATTTGTATCTGGTGCAATGCTGCGCCAAGCCCTTCCATGCACGCATCGACATAGAGTCGGAAAGGCCTCTTTGGGTCAGGATGAAACAGCAATGGGGCTGTCGTTAAAGCAACTCTCAGCGCCTTATACGCTTCCACTCGTTCGTGAGTCATCTCAAATCCAACGTTAGGGCTGCACAGCTTGTACAGGCAAGAAGCCATAAGATTGAAATCTTTAATATGCAGTCTATAGTAGCCTGCAAAACCTAGAAAGGATTGGAGCTCTTTCACCGTACTAGGTATAGGTTTCAGGAGAACCGCTGCTACCCGATGCTGGTCAACTGCTAAAGAAAGTCCGTTGACTATATGTGTCAGCCTTAGAGCCAGCACAGCTGACCTAAAGTCTGTCTTATCTTCCTCTTTAAGTCACAACTGTCTCATATCTTTTCAGAATCAGGTTTTAATGCTGTTTTGAATTCATATTCTGTTTCCTCATCATATTTAAACCCTAGTCACAACTGAGCATCTTCTACATATCTTACTCCTTCACATAGTTAGTGAATTATTAGTGATTTTATGATAAAAACTGCTGTGCAGTGGTTCAGATGCAAGCTGACCACAAGCAAGCACTGATTATGTCAGCAAACTATGAAAATTTTCGAGTCTGAGTATCCTCTACACCCCAGAAGATACACAGACTCCAGAATACTACACAACAACCACACACTTCAGTAAAAGGACTTCAACCAGTTGAACCCAGCAGCTTCCTCAACAAGATTTTGGAATACTAAGTAAGGCTCCTCACTTCTCTGATTACTTCCCAGTCCAGCTGTCATTTAATCAACCAGTGAGTCCCTTCTTCTGCAACTTCATCAACTCCTCCCAAGTCCTTTATCTCTAGTCTGTCTGTTCTGTTCTATCCTCCCCTTTTCTCTTCTTTCTACTACACCATCAATCCCAGCAGTGGCACAGAACCATTAAGATAGAATCCTGCTAGATAGAGCATAGCCCAGAAATAAGTTGCTTGATCATTCCAAGATCCTTTCCCCTTGTATTTTTGTTGATTTTATCAGGGAAAATCAACCAGGTTTCCATCTAAGAATCCTAGAGTCAGTTTCCTTTGACCTAAAAAAGATTGGCTGGCTTCAGTTTCCTTTGACCAGGTACCTTCACCCAGTTTCAGTTGTGGAAGAAGAGGCTGACCACTCATTTGGCAGCTCCCAGATCATTTAAGATCTTTTTGTTATCATTATAATACCTTTACCCTTTTTCTACTAAGTAATTCTATTACTTATTCCCCCTTTCCCTTGTGTCCTGTTGTCACTCAAGAGACCCAGGCTCACAATTGGGGGCCTCATCGGGAAATATATCTCCTTTTAGACCTCTCTTTCTATATTTTTTTTCCGCTCAAAAATATCTATAAATTTTTATAAGAGAAGTCACATACCTCTAAAATTAAAAATAAATACCAAAAATAAGGCCATTACCATTCTATAAAAAGAAAGAAAAGCAGGTCAAAAAAGAAAGATTCTAATCAAGATTCCATTATTCTTTTCTTTTACCTTTTTTCCTAATAATTTCGTCGCATACCTCACTTCTTAAAGTGCAGACTAGGAAGCAAACACGCGCTGCTTTTCTTCCCAAAGAACCGCTGTTTCAACCGCCGTCGTCGGAATCTTCAACTCATTCTGATTCTTATAGTCCCAAATCCGTCCTCGCTTCCCCTACGCCGAGTGACTTGGAACTACTCAACGAGTCTAGAGCAGTCCAACCAGCGAACGGTCAAAGAGTCAGCCGTGACCTTTGGATTCCTATTAACACCGCAGTTACCAAGAAGAAAAGGACTAACAAAAAGTAAAAGGCTGATAACCTTTCAAAAATCAAATATACATAATAATAATAATAAAAAACAAATTGCGTTTACTTCGATTATTATTTTTTGCACATATACATATTGAACACAACACACCAAAACGTTCATCCTACCTTATTTATCTTCATCGGATCTCTCTTTTATTATTGGAGAAAGAACTAGACTTCCAAATTAGTAGGAAAGACAGAAAAACTGTCTGTAAAGATAATCGTTTCGGTCAAGGAACTTGAGTTCCGATTGCTACTCAATCTTGAAAAAATAATCATAACTCCGCTTGCCTCAGGACCAGGTATATAACCTTGTTGATCCATGCGGTCACTGTAGATCAATCCAACATCTAATGATGCAGTCACATCTCATAAATGGCCAAAACCTTTTGGCTGAACAAAACGGCTCCATAGCAGCCCTGCTGGCGAGGAGAGCCATGAAAATTTAGAACTGGTTTTACTGCCTTTCAGTGCGGACGATACACTAATCTCAGAGCTGAAAACTCTATCTCCGGACACAGGAATTTACCAGCCTTTGTCCACTTGAAGGAGGCCTTAAGAGCGCTAGAATAGCACCGCTCACCGCCGGTCCCAAGACCAATGGAGAAGGAGAACAACAGCTTCTCAGACCATTGAATGACAAAAAATAGTGCAGGAGCTGTCACCTCCTTGTTTTGTGACCAGCAGTATGGCGTAACCGGTAGAAGATTTAAGACCAAAGATGAATCCAGATGCAGCTCTGTTTCTGCCCAGTCCAAACCACCCTCCCAATCCTACGGCCGAACCAATGGAGATAGTGAAAGAGGTTTCAAAAGTCCTCCACATAGAAAAAAAAACATTAGAAGTTCATCCAAGCTCGCGACTCAGGTAACAGACGCGGGATGAGACACATCTTGTCTCAAGAAGCAACATCCCAGTAGATGTTAGACAACCTGGTTAGGAGAGAAGAGACCATTTGCCTCAGCCAGATTCATGAACATAGTCAATGCTCATCAACCCCCAACAAGAGCCAACACTCTTGAGAGGATCCTATACCAGAGTCGCTTCTTACCAATTCAGACCAACAAGGACCGAGGGACCAACTCTTCTCAGGAGACCTTAAGGTTGCAACGCTTCGCTCCCAGCATGGAGGTAACCCAACACCCCAGTCACTCGCTAATGCGTCAATGAGGATGTTTGGGATGCCGACCAAAGAAGTTTTCATCTATCTCCTTTGCCTCGAGAAAGACCCTCTGAATCTGGATATGGCAATCCAAGAAGGTCAGACTTGTCCCTTTCAGTAAAATTGGACTAGCCAATGAACACAAAGATTTTCAAGTAGAAGGTCATATGGACCAAGCCCTCTATCAGTTTGATCAGACCTGTCATCGAAAGTCTACCTTTAAGTCAATCATCGGTCACTGGGGCAACGGCCAAGGCCATCAAGAAATCCTTGGAATGCAATTCGACGGTCTTTGTAATCAGTCAATCAAACTAGTCAGCTAGGTCTCCTTTTGAATCGGCAAGTCATCTCAGAGGTTTCAGAGATCCAGAACTTGTTCTACCCTTTTATTTAACACTTTTTTATGATTTCCCAGGATTGGTGCTGCTAAAACAAGTGAAAAATGAAAAGAAGTCTCCATCTCGGACATTCTGGTTCTTTTGCTAAATTATTCTCTACATAAAATAAAAACACACTTATGACTTTGTCCGATTGGCACCCACATCCACAGCATAACACCAAGCTCATGGAAGTAGTACCAGAGATGTCGGAGATAGAGAGCTTGGTCAATCTGACGAACATAAAGTTCAAGATTCTTGTCAGAGCTTATGAATCAAGCAATGTTTTAGCCATGAGCCTCATATTCTCTTAAGCAGCAACATCACAAGAATACCTTGTCTGGAGAGGTTGCATCGGCCAGACTGGTATGCTTGGGAAGAGCCAAGAGCTCTAGAGATGAGTCTTTAAGGAAACCAACAAGATGCAAAACCTTCCAGTTGGTATATCCACTCTCCTCTACCGGTCCCATTGACTACCCTGAGATCATCAGAAATAGCTTTTACAGTGCACCCCAGCCACCTGCTACCAGGAATCTATTCAATACTGGATCATAAACCCTTTCAACAATGATCGGGCAAGATATCATCCCAGATATTACCATCACAGCTGTTGTCAGTTGATGAAAACCTTGCACCAAGACCCGCGGCCGCCGCTACTTCCTCCCTCTATACTGCCCCAGGTAGTTTCTACACGGCCCGAGGGGACCCAGACGACTTTCCGATACCCCTACAATCAGGATGTAGAGTACTACCATTAACCTAAACCCCCTATCAGCCAACGAGGCACCTGGATTCCTACAGCTACTGCACCTCCTCAAAAAACAAAATGCTTGTCGCGAGAATCATCTCATGTACCACAATTTCAAGCTGGATACCTTCCCGAGCAAGGGTATCATTCTTCTCGCATTGGCTGGCAAGGAAATTGTTTATCAATCCAACCATCCTTGTTCGGGTGTAAACTTGATAGCAGCACAACGTGATGTGGCTAATAAACTCGGGCTCGGAGGATTGGATCCAATAGATTTTGAATCCATGGGTGCCAATGACCCCATGCAAGAACAGCAGCAGGAAGTTCAACCTCAATATTCTTCCCAAGTTCCTACCCCAATACTCATTGGCCTCTGGGCCCCACTCTAATTTCAATTGAACCTCAGCAGCCTCCTCGTGCTTACAGTGAATCATATCCATTGATCCATTGGAAACGGTCAGGATACATCGACTCAAGTAGCTCAATTTCCTGCTTTGTCTCCTGAGAGATATTCATTGAAGTGATTGTCTCGGTGAAATCCTGAATGTCTTTCAATCAGCTAAATACCCCATTTCCTGTCAAGCCAAATGGCTTCTGAGTCAAATAAACCGAATGCTCTACATGAAGATTCTCCCCAGTACATTTGCTTCTGCCATCAACCAAGTCGCAGCTATTATCAAAACTAAAGATGGTAGCAAGCAATGAGCCCAAAATACTTCAAATCTACCATCCTAAGCGACCGCGCAAGGAAGACAAAGAGATCAGAGAACTACCTAGTGACAAAAGGAAAAATCACCAGTACTGACTATAAGTAACGTCTGCCTATCTTAGAAGTGGCAGGAACCTTTTGCATGAGCAACAGCTCCAATACTGTCTCAGCCCAGAAGCAGAGGAATGGCTTCAACAGCTCAGAATTCAGCTCATAGCTAAGTAGACCTTTGATAAGGAAATGAAACAAATCGAGTCTTTAGAGGGACTTCAAGTCGCGACTAGAAACAGTAATTTATAATCAGGATATCCCCTTTTTAAGAGCTTAGCCAGACAGTCGGTCAAGCCAGAAAAGGGAGTACCACCAGCGCGGATAAATTCAAGAGCACTAGTGCTGGTTCTGGCATTGCACCAACCAACACCTCTCCCTGTTCCTGTAAAACAAAAAGAGTTTGAACCTTGTTGACAAATGTGTAACAACTAGGATAATTTACTTGTCCTCCATTTATGACCACTAGTATGGCCGGCCGAATCAAAGGCTTGACAGCAGAAGTGAATTTAAATACAGCCTTCCTCATCTTGTTATAAACTGTGATGAGAAAAGATTAGCTCGCCAGAGGTAAATTGGAAAGTTTCAAGCAATCCTTGTATCAGGCCCTCCAGCAGTAGATTGACACCGTTGGAGGATTGGAATTGGAATTACCTCCAATAAATGTGAACAGCCTATTGGTTCCTGAGAAGAAGGCTCCCCCATTGCAAACAGGAGTACTGTTGGCTCTATTAAATTCAAGAGCTATGTCTCTGGTTATGGTCTTGAACAGGTCAACACTGATCCTGCAACCAATACACTGCTAACATACAGGTTCCCATAAATTGGTCAAGGAGACTCAAATCACAATCCTCCATTCACGGAAACAAGCTTGGCAAACCTTTAGGAAGCTATGAGAGAAACTGCATCACTGATTAGGAACCTTCTTTTATTTGGTCCCAAAGTAACTCCTGAGTCCAAATCAGAATTAACAACAATCATCTAGGATCATTGGTGTTGATGAAACTATCCAAGAAAGAAGTTCCTTGTGATTTTCCAAGCTTCAGAAGTGGAGTACCGGATATTAATTGGAGTCAACCTGCCTACATCTGTGACAATCACAACCCAAATGTTAAAATATTCACATTCTCTACACATTGAGAAAACCATCAACCCCTCAATGATCTTGAGTTACCACCATATTCCAAGAAAAAAATGCATGTCAATGATTCCAATTTGGTTGAACTTCTGATGAAAAAAGAAGAACTATGTTTTAAACGTCTGAGGAATTTCTCTTTTGGTTTATATTGACCCAAGATATTTTAACCCTGTGTCTTGTTAAAAAAAATAATAATAATAATAAAAAAAACCTGCTTTTACAATTCCTCCTGACCTAATTAGAAAATCTCTAATATCTTTCAGAAAATTTGCAGTAGATTCCAAGTTCATTTTTGCAATAAATGGGAGATTGGAATAATAATTCTATCAAAATGTCCCTGATTGATATTCTCCTGGATGGATTTTTGAAAATTAATAACCTACTTTTCACATATGAGCATGCACTATAGCAAACCTTTTCCACAATTTTTATTTTATTTAGGTTCATTCCTTGCAGAAATGAACCTCTTTTGGTGGTAGGGAATGTCAGCCTTAGAGCCAGCACAGCTGACCTAAAGTCTGTCTTATCTTCCTCTTTAAGTCACAACTGTCTCATATCTTTTCAGAATCAGGTTTTAATGCTGTTTTGAATTCATATTCTGTTTCCTCATCATATTTAAACCCTAGTCACAACTGAGCATCTTCTACATATCTTACTCCTTCACATAGTTAGTGAATTATTAGTGATTTTATGATAAAAACTGCTGTGCAGTGGTTCAGATGCAAGCTGACCACAAGCAAGCACTGATTATGTCAGCAAACTATGAAAATTTTCGAGTCTGAGTATCCTCTACACCCCAGAAGATACACAGACTCCAGAATACTACACAACAACCACACACTTCAGTAAAAGGACTTCAACCAGTTGAACCCAGCAGCTTCCTCAACAAGATTTTGGAATACTAAGTAAGGCTCCTCACTTCTCTGATTACTTCCCAGTCCAGCTGTCATTTAATCAACCAGTGAGTCCCTTCTTCTGCAACTTCATCAACTCCTCCCAAGTCCTTTATCTCTAGTCTGTCTGTTCTGTTCTATCCTCCCCTTTTCTCTTCTTTCTACTACACCATCAATCCCAGCAGTGGCACAGAACCATTAAGATAGAATCCTGCTAGATAGAGCATAGCCCAGCAATAAGTTGCTTGATCATTCCAAGATCCTTTCCCCTTGTATTTTTGTTGATTTTATCAGGGAAAATCAACCAGGTTTCCATCTAAGAATCCTAGAGTCAGTTTCCTTTGACCTAAAAAAGATTGGCTGGCTTCAGTTTCCTTTGACCAGGTACCTTCACCCAGTTTCAGTTGTGGAAGAAGAGGCTGACCACTCATTTGGCAGCTCCCAGATCATTTAAGATCTTTTTGTTATCATTATAATACCTTTACCCTTTTTCTACTAAGTAATTCTATTACTTATTCCCCCTTTCCCTTGTGTCCTGTTGTCACTCAAGAGACCCAGGCTCACAATATGTCCCAAAGCTTTCAACTCCGAGAAACCAAAGGCGCATTTGCTCAGCGAAATTTTCAACTGCATCGTTTGTACTCTACCTAGGACTATTGCTAACTTTTCTACATGCTCTTCCCACGTTTCAGTGAAGACAATAATGTCATCGATGTAAATAATGAGCCACAACTCGCTGAGCTCCCTACGGAACTCGTTATCCATCATCCTCTGGAAGTGGGACGGCGCGTTTTTGATTCCAAACGGCATGCGCAGGTACTCATGTATCCCCATATGAGAAATGATCCTCAAGAATTTCCGGCTCTCTTTTGCCACCTGGTTCTGGTGGAATCCTTTCAGAACATCCATGCATGTTATAAACTTCGCACCGTGAAGTTTCGTCAAGGATTCAGTTATTTTAGGCATAGGGTACCTATCTGGCGTAGTGTACGTATTCAGTGCTCTAAAGTCTCCCACTAGACGAGACTTACCGTTATGCCACGCAATAATGACTGGGGTAGTAATGTCAACCCCCTCGTTAGAGCCTACTTTCCGCAAAATTCCCATCTTAGTCAACAGGGTGATGTGCTCTTCGATGGCTTCCTTATTCCTCGGGCTCGCCGGGTACGGTGGCTTTCTCAGAGCCAAAGGGTACGGCTTCTCTACTGTAAGGGTAATTGCTACCTCGTGACCTTTAATAGAGCCGAATGGTTGATCTGGCGTAGCAAAGGCCTTCTTGAACTTTCCCAGGACGCTGAGTAAGTCTTCTACCTGATTTCCTGCAAGGTCTGGGTTAATCTTAGCATCTCGCCGTACTTCTTCCGGAAAGGAAAAAGTTCCTTCAGGCTCTTTAGATATAGTGTTGATGGACTCGTCAAAATCAAACACCCGCTTGCCAATGGTGAATCTTCTTATACCCCCGTTCAGAAGCAAAATCTTGTAATGAGCCAGATAGTCATTACCTAGTAAGAAATATCTTGCTGTCATGTTATCCATAACCACAAACTTAACTACTAGTTTGACATCTTTCAACATCAGCTTGACATTCACTACTCCTAACGGCAACAAGGACCCGGAAGCGCTGTGGAATCTTCCTGGTACTATTGGTAGAATAAATTTACTCCAGCCCGGACAAAATTGAGACAAATAATCTTTGCTGACCACCGACTGCACTGCCCCACTGTCTAGTAATACTAAACATTCTTTGTCGCAGCAGCTCATCTGGACTAGGTTGTTGCGGCCTGAAAGAGATTCAATCGCAAAGGCACCATTGGAGTTCCCCCCAATCACTGGTTTGTCATCCTCTACTTCACTCCCCATTTCTTCCTCCGGATCATCTTTTTGCTCTTCGTCTACGCAATTGACATTTTTTGGGCATTTACGGGAGGTGTGTCCCATCTCTTTACAGGTGTAGCATTTGATCTCTGTCTGCGCTGTCTTCGGTTTGTCCGTTGTTGAACTTGTAGGCTTTGCGCCCGCCATCGGGACTGTCTTAGCCGCAAATCGCCTCCTGCCAATTCGGGTTTTGTCACAGATATCTTCTAAAATATTAATCAAGGCGCTGAGGTCCGTATCTGGCCCTTTCATGGCGCTTTTCGCGGCGTACTCCACCTCGCCTTCCATAAGACTCAGAAGCTTAAAGTTAATAGATTCCTGATCTATTGTAGGTGCAAAACATTTCAGTCTTTGATACTGTCGTGTAACCCACTGCGACGGAGCCGTCTCACCTGGTGTAAATCGGTCTGAGTCGAATGCAGTCTGTTTCTTCCTCTTCCAAGCGGACGTGCCAAATTTCTTACAGATCTCCGCTCTCCAAAACGCCCAATTTTGTCCTTCGTTCATCAGCCTCATTGCTTCATACCAAGCAAGCGCTGAACCTGTGAGCATGTTGAGAAGCTTCAGTACTATAACTTCATCGTCAACCTGACCGTCCTTCCTAGCGGTATCTATCCAGTTCACGAACCTCAAATGGTCATATTCGCCGTCGCCAGAGAACGTCGGCCAATCAGCCTTTGCAATGGCATTATTTAGCCTCTTTTTCAGCTCATAATCTACTCTTCCTGCGCCTAGAGGGGAATCTGCGAACTGGTCATCCGCTGGAGGATTCCGTGCAGGTGCTTGAGAAAAGTCTCCTCCCCGCTTGCTAATCGTCTGAACTGTTGCTGATAACCCAGCAATCTCTTCTCTTAATCTGGCTCCTTCGGCTCGATATTGGCTCATCATACGATCTATTTTGTCGTTAAGGTTGAGGAAATCCACTCTATGATTTTCACTATGTTCCTCTAACTTTTGCTCTACCTCACCACTCATGTCAGAATCCTTGGAAGAAGGGCGTTTCTGCTTCATTTCATTGACTAGCTTTCGTCCTAGCATCTCAAAAAGATTGGCTACATGACTAGACAGCTCATAGGATATCCGTTTGGATGTCTCAGCCTCCCCACTGGTGGTTGGTTGATTCATCCGCTGCGTGATAGCCTGTTCTAGCTGAAACACCCTCGCACTGAGCTCCTGCACTTCTTGCACAAGCTTTGGATCTGTATGATCCTTGCTCAATATCTTCAAGGTAGACAGGTCATCCACTTGTTGGATGAATTCTCTCAAGCTGCTCTGCGACGCGCTGATCTCCTCTCTAGACTCTTGGTCTGTGGTCTTAGTACTTGAAGCGATTTCTAAACTTCTCATCTTGTCATTCCATCTGTCCATGTTTTCTATCACTTTACCTAATGATGCAGGCAAGCTATGACAAACAGAGGAGATGCCAGCGAGAGAAAATTTAACAGACTTAAAGTTATCATTCATTACGTCCTTAATCAAGTGAAAGTTGTTTGCCATGGGGGTAGTAAGGTCTTTCTGCATGTACTTAGATAGAGCTGTCCGAAAGTTGTCTGTTTGGGACATGATCTGCTTTGAGTTTCCATCAACAATCACCTCAATCTTGGTAAACATCCGCCTCAATATCCCGGTGGCGTCTGCTAGTGTCAATGGTTCCAGTTCCCTTGATTTCGGGATCGGGACTGTTCGATCGATTGGTAACTCCCCTGAAGCGTACGGCCCACTCTGAACACCTCGTCGTATATCGACTGCTTGAAGCTCTGACGGCGTCTCATCCTCGAATTCTGGCCGGGTTGGCTTCGTGGATTTTGCGTCTGATTCGCTGGAAGTGCTCGTTCTTGGTTGACCGCTGGCCTGGCGTACTCCTGGTGCCGATGCTGCTCTCGGAGTGGATGGGCTGGCTGGCGGTTTGTTGGCTGACCCGGAGCTCTGCGGTTGCCTTGGGGCATGTTGTGAGGGTTCCAGCCCTCCACTTCCACCCTTAAGGTATCTCTGCCAATCATCTGCTCGAGCCTGTTGTGAGTGGTGATCGCCTGCTCCCTCAGGATTGTCATTTCCTCGTGATTGCTCCCCGCCTGAGCTTCCAAATAAGCCTCCTTGAAGTTGAGGTGGGTCTGCAGTAGGAGCACTGTTGTAGGACCCCACGATCTTCTTGCCACTTCCTCGTTTAAATTCACCGGGGGGACAAAGCGTTGGCTTTGCTGACCTAGTAGATGAGGATTGTGAACCTACATTAGATTCTGTCTTCTTAGGAGGAGACATTCTGAAAGAGAAAAAAAAAATATAAAAGATATAAGAGGGTACCGACCAGTACCAGTGAATTCAATACTCGAATCAGAATCTGAGGAGTCCGGTCCTCTGACTACGTTGGGTCTGTTGTCTCCTGTTAGGATTCGCTCTACCGCAATTGTGGATGGTCCTCGTCTAGTCAAATTCCTTTGAATATTGGCTGTTGAAGCTCCGTCGCTAGCAACAGACTCCCTAGACCTAATGTCGGCAATCAGACGATCTACTACTGGATGAGACCTACGGGTTGGGCCCGATAACGCTGGATCGATCGCTGGTCCAATGTCTGTACTAGCCAGAGCAGGGTCTATAAGCGTGATAGAGGACGGCTCGGCTTGACCCGTTCTTTCTTGAACGGCCGTACTAGATGTAACACCTATCGCCGTTGGCGAAGTATTAGCTGTATTGCCTGTACGACGAAACAGGCTGTCGAATAGGTCAGCTACTCCGGTGTTTGGAGGAGCTGAGTTACGCCTTGCTTGATCGGTTCTAGACGTTTGAGGGTTACTCGCTCGTTCTGGCTGAAAAAAACTATGCAACGACGTTTGCCTGGACGACACTAGCAGGGTACTCAACTTAGTATGAATAGTATTTGTATGGGAATAATGGTAAGAACAAGCAGCTTACTACTGGTCTAACCTAGTAGGAACAAGTCACGGTTACAGTGACAGTATAGGCGTGTAGGCGATCGTGCTAATTCTATTCAAATTCAATGGAGTAAAGGAACAAATCAACGAGTCAGGTAAGTGTATGAGTTTTAATTGATTGTTGAAAATCCGGGGAATAGTATGCAGAGATGATCGGCCTGATACGGAAGAGGGGTGTATTGAATAGAATATACGGTATGTGAATTTACCGAGGTTGGTAAGAATACTATAAGAGGGGAATGAAAGTTCAGGTGAGAAATGACTTGAACAGCTGCACAGATGTTGGGTTGAAAAAAGTTTCCCGATGAGGCCCCCAAATGTCAGGACTAGTCTCTACAGTGACAGCGTCCTGAATAAGCCGAGAGGGTAATAGCTACCACGACACACTTGTCGGAGCTCTTCTCTGCCGGCTAGGCTAGAGGAATGAACCACGCCTCCTTTGGGAGGGGCTGTTGACTTCTTGTCAACCAGAGTCTATTCAGACTCGCTAAGAACTTGAGGAGAGAGATGAAGGAGAATGCTTGACTTACCAGGTATTGGCGAGGTTGAGCTGAGGAGTGAAAGTCAAAGTGGAAGGAAAAGAGATTGATGATAGCCCCAATCGCAGTTTGCGAGTAAAGTCAAAGACTACAATATTGGTGGGCTTGGTAAAATCTAATCTGAGGAATCTTCCTTTTTCCGGAATTCCTACTACTTATACTTTGTAGGTCTGTCAATCCCTTGCTGCGGTTACGCAGTCCTAAGACACGCGCTTCACGCGCCTTCCACTTGAATACAGTGTACACTCCTTATTGTACTTAGCACGCTGTCAGTTAGCTGCGCTGGCTTGGCTAGCTGCCGGCTGACACATAACATCAATTACTTGGTTTTGCACACCTACTCAACCTTCTACTCACTCACAGGAACCATTTATCGCGAAGCACATTGAAGATCCCGTATTGGCAAGAAGATCATATCCACCCCCACCGCCCAACTTATTTACCTCGCTGAAATTTTCTAATGACGGATCAAAGCTTCTCGTCGGGACAGCTGGAGATGTTCATTATGTGTTGGATGCATTCAATGGCGAGATCTTGGCGCGACTAGAAGGCACATTGAATCTCTGCAATATTTGACGAAGCCTAGCTCTTCATTTGACTGATGTCCGATCTCTTGACATACAGGTCACCAGGGACTTGGATCCGCGCCTCCCCTAGATTCAATGCTTCCTGGACAATCTGGATCCTCCGAAGAAACAACGTGGACGCCTGACAGCAGATACGTGCTGTC
Source organism: Puccinia hordei (assembly GCA_007896445.1). Taxonomy (NCBI): domain Eukaryota; kingdom Fungi; phylum Basidiomycota; class Pucciniomycetes; order Pucciniales; family Pucciniaceae; genus Puccinia; species Puccinia hordei. Next base: position 60,009 of record RDRW01000130.1, read on the forward strand.
TGGCAGCGCGGATGGTAAGGTGCTTGTTTGGGATGTTCAGCCACCCAAAGACGACCCGATTCATGCGATGCGTGCCCCACAAAGCCCCCATGCCACCTGGCAGCCATTGAAAATTTATGATGCCCACTTGGGCAACCCTACTAGATGTGTTGCATTCAACCCTCGCCTGGGTATGCTGGCGACCGCCGCGACTGAACTTTCATTTTGGTTGCCTGGGCCTGTGGATAGTTCAAATAATGATCAAGCAGACGTCGAAATGCATTCCTGAAACTACTGTCTCAGAATTCCTCAGATACTGTTATGAGGGATCTGAATTTGCACGTTATATTGCACCCTCATCTTGAGAATATCCAGTCCAACCAGAGTTCTAGCCATGTGACTGGGCCATTTTGTTAGGTTACTCAACCACGTAAATGGTGGACTGTGGCGTTCAACAAGATGAACATGGCTTGCCTTGCACCTGATGTCACTACAAAATCCTGCCACAAACCGGTCTTGTACCTCATTTTTGAAACTTACCAGACCACCGGCTGGTTAGCTGTGCTGGAGGACTTTACAAGCTGGCGAGACCTGATGGATGTTTTGAAAAATACCAGTCAAGTGGACAGGTACACCATGGCTGTGCAAAGTCTTGATGTTGGACGATGATACTGGGTTTTCTTGGCGAATCTCTCGCACCAGAACAAACTAGCACACTGAGGCATATCTCCATTCATACAAGTATTCGGACCCCGGAGGAATGACATAAGCGCTATCCAATCCCCGTTTTATTTAGTCCCCCCGGCTCCATCCAAGTGGTGCCCATCAACTTTCTTTCTTTACCAATAATGTCCGATCACCTCAGGACGACTAGCAAATATTTCAAACAAGTCCTCGTCAAAAAGGAATGGTACCATCTGATTGCTGGACTGGTCCTTCTGGGCGAACTTATCCTGAACTCTGCAATCATCAACTATGTGAGATGTAGGTTACCCAACTTCTGCTTGAATCTTATTATGATTTTTATTGGAGAGTCTTCTTTTCTTTCCATAACTTGAGATTATTTTTTTCATGTTTCCCTCTTTTTGTAGATACTGAGATTGATTGGATTGCGTATATGCAACAAATTCGGAGATATTTGCTTGGAGAACGGAATTATCTGAAATTGAAAGGCAATACTGGTCCACTTGTGTGAGCATACTCATATTGCCTGTACCATTGGTCTGATAGCTCCACGCCTTAGCTTTCCAAAATTAAAGTACAACGACCCAAGCACGTAAACATAGCGTAAATATCACGCAGATGCAATTTCTTAGCGAATGGGTATAATTTACTTGTTATTGAAACCTTCCTAAGTTAGTACAAAGTTTCTGAACGTGATGTTGAAATAAATTGTGAATTCTCTTCTTCTAGCTATCCAGCTGGCTTTGTCTATGTTTATTTGAGAAAATTTTAGAAGTGAGAAAGGGGAGAGATTATTTGAACAGACTCTAGGGGACTCAATAATTGGGGACTAGGTTGATTATGAGGAGAACTGATGATTTTGTTATTGCTCATACTAGGCTATGTATTTATAGTCTAGATACAAGTGTGACAAATTGTGGTTGAGAAACAAAAATGAATAAAAAACAAATTGAATAATAAAATAAACTGAGAGACAAAACAATAAGTTCTTAGAAAAAACAAACTAGACAAGACTTCTCATTCTCTTTTAGTCAGGCTAGATGAGTTAGTTAAGACAAAATATTATATGAGTCACAAATAGAGAGAGTCGTTAATTCTTACTAATCAGATTTATTAAATCAAAAAATGACTAAGGAAAAAGGAAAAAACAGCTATAAGAACTTGAGTTGTAATTACAAAAAACAAGTATAATATAAGGTGTAGTTTAATCCAGTCAAGTTGATTTGAAGAAAATTTATAAGAAAGGAATTTTGGGAGGAACAGAAATAGAGAAAACTCAACATTATTCAGCTTTGTATTATCTCACTCAACAGGGTAAAGAGGTGAAGCTGGCGCAATATCTCTTCGGGGCAATTTATTTGATTACGATGGCGTCTGTGCTCGCCATATACAAACGCTGCGAATCAGTAAGCTCATTAGTTGCCTGGTAGTGATTTCATTAGAAATGGGAGATGGCTTTCTGATGCCTGTCCCTGTAATTTGAACCGCGGTAGCTCCCGACATATGCCATTTTCAGCTTAGTATTATCCAAACGATTGCACTCAATCTATGTCTTGAGATTATTTAACGATGGTGTTACAATGATGGGTTTGTACATCAGTGTCTGGTGCTTGGTCACTAGAAGATGGAATTGGTCTGCTTTGTGGTTTAGGTCAGTGGAAATAGAAGCAAGCTACAAAACGCGTTCAGTCCTGGTCTTTACAAATCTCACACCATTCCTCATACCATCAGCTTGGCGCTGTCGATCAAGATGAACATACTTCTGTTTTTTCCAGCTTTCGGGTTTATCTATTATCAGACCGTCGGCCTACTGAAAACCATCAACCTAATGCTAATTATCATACTTGTTCAAGTCAGTTGCATATTGGTTACGAATAAATCGGCATTTTCAATCAGATGAGTCTGACGAGAACTGATTCAACTATCTGTGTTCTTTTTAGGCATGGCTAGCAATCCCATTCCTGATCGAACTTCCACGTGAATATCTGAGCAAAGCATTCGAGTTCAAGCGAGTTTTTGAATACCAATGGACAGTCAATTGGCGAATGATGTCACCGAACAACTTCCTGTTGCCTGGATTTGCTACTTTGCTCACCACCATTCATATCTCAACTCTGGTTTTTTTTGCATGGACGAGATGGAGTCGTGCGTTCGGAGAGGGCGGCTTGATTTCAATTTTAGTCAGAGGGTTGCGGAACTGGAACCAACCAGCAGCCAAGCGACCCAATGAACTAACACCTGATTGTAAGTGATCCACACGTGTCTCAATGATTTAGTAAATAAAATTTCGAAGGAACCAACCTCTGACATACATCCTTGCTCTCTTGACCATTTAGATATCGTCAACGTCTGTTTCACATCCAATTTGATTGGAATTATTTGTGCCAGGACATTACATTACCAGTTCTACAGCTGGTATGCTCATCAAATTGTGTTCCTCGCGTGGCAAACCCCTTATCCTATCTTTTTGCGGTAAGCTGTTTACCTCCTGATTTGTTTATATATTAACGGTTGACTTACATTGTCTTTTGTTTAGGGTCTTATTGATGATATCAATTGAGTACAGCTGGAATGTTTTTCCTTCAACAGCCATCTCGTCGACCGTTCTTTTAGTTTCAAATTTGATGCTCTTGTTTGGGACTTGGTGGACTTTTGCAGACTCTTATCCATCTGCCCCAATTCCGTTCAAGAAGAAGCCCAAGGTGACTTAACAAACTTGTTGTTGGAATGTATGCTTGTTCAGAGAAATAATATATAGACCAACGACGTCTTGAATTGCAAAGAAAAAAATACTGATTGATGTACTTGGTTGGCGTCAATCATTGGTGAGGCATTGAAGGTGATATAAATGTGGAGATGTTTGTCAGTGGTGTATATGCTTTTACCATAGCTGTATTGACAAGCTCTGTATTTAGTCTTGCACTGTTATTTATCCCGCAGCTCTCTCCTCACTAGACTGAAGAGCTATCTTTGTAATATGTTCATCTGTCATAAGTGTCTGTGAATCTCAGTCGCCTCAGCTTGGGTGCCATGCGTCAGCAGCAAAATGGAGTGATCCTAAATAATGCTGCACTTCCTAAAGCAGTAATGTTGCCTTGTTGGTTATTTCAACAACATTTGCATCACAGGAAGGAGCGTGTTTGGATTAAATCTTTTGCTTTCTTAATGAGCAAACTGGAGGGGGTGTGCTTGGACCAAATCTTTCTCTTTCTTTCTCAAGGGACATTCTAGTGAGCAAGCTTTAAAAGGTGGAACATGCTCTATATCGTCACCAGGGTTTATTCCAAACTTGTGTAAGCCCTTCCTTGCTACTACCAGGGTTGATTCCTAACTTATGTAAGCCCTCCCTTGCTACTTGTTGAATTGCAAGACACTGATTGGATTGCACTGACTGGAGGGAGACTTGCACCATATGTGTAATTCCTGCCTGAAAGTCAATACTGGGTGAGGTAAGCTATTTTTTATACTAGATATGCGAATTGGCAAGATGGTTCCGGGGTACGCATTTAATCAACAGAAAAGCGGTAGAGAGATTGGAACCCAGAATATTGGACGCATAATAGGGCCAGTGTTTCAATAAGCTGAGGTATGGATTTTCACACTTCTCCCGCTGGGATCGGTATCACATCCCCAATCAGTTCTGGGGATCCAGCGGACCGAAGTCATGGCAGCGGATTCAGATGGAAAATGTTCTGGTTTGATAATCACAGGCAAGCACGTGGAATGTTGATCAGTAGGATTCCACCAATTGTTTCAAAAAAGAAAAGAATGCTTACTTTCAAAAATTTGTCGGATGAAATAGGCTTCCTTGGTGGTAGGGGTATCGATGGTCCACCTTCATGAGCCGATGACAATTGGTCATTGGTAATCAACTGGTCGGCATGTTGTTTAAGTCCATCGATCCAAGAATATCCAACTCCATCCGAAAATTGTTCCTTTTGTCTCCAAAGAATCGTTTCCGGTAGATACGGTTTCCCGTCGGGTGAGCAGTCAAATGCCTTACGTAAAATGTACTAAATAGGTTTCATAGCGATCCCCCCGACAAGAACTAAATAGGTTTCATAGCGATCCCCCCGACAAGAACTTAGCAAACAACTGAATTCTTGGGTTCTTGTAGAAGGAGAAGGAGCCTGATCTACCTTTTCCATGATTGGTTTACCATCCTTATCGGTAGTTTTCTGAATGCCTTTGCCGAACATTTTATCTTCTGGTCTGATGTTCAAACAAAGTGAAAGGAATTCCTTGTCCAGAAACGGACCCGGGCCTCCAAGCCCCAGGCCATCGTAGATTTGTTGGCACGAAGGCAGTCGGAAGTGTGCAGGTTTTTTACCCGCTTGATAGTTTCTTGGTGAAAGCTGATTTTATCGGGTGCTTGGCTGAAATAGAGGTATCCGCCAAAGATTTCATCAGATCCTTCGCCCGACAACACCATCTTGACGCCGATAGCCTTGATCTTTCGGGAAAGGAGATACATCGGGGTGGATGCACGGACGGTAGTGACGTCGTACGTTTCCAAGTGGTAGATGACATCGGGTATAGCATCTAGACCCTCCTGGACAGTAAAAGTGAACTCGTGGTGAAGGGTGTGTAGAAAGTCGGCGGCCTGGCGAGCGGCAATCAGATCGGGTGCGTCTTTCAAGCCGATTGAGAATGAATGAATTCGGGGCCAGGATGTGAGGCTAGACTAGGAATCGATGGTCCGTTCATCCTCGACGCCTGGCAAGCTACTAGCGAGTGATCCGTCCGAGTTTAGCCCATAAGATATCGCCTGGCTTTCGGGCGCAAGAGGCTGAGTGCCCTTCCCGATCTGGACGGCATAGGCATCATTGATGCGGTGGATCTCTCGCGTAGCAATCGCTGCGATAAGACTGCTGTCCAGTCCTCCGCTCAGCAGGACACCAAAGGGTACCTCGCTCATCAGCCGTTTTCGAACCGTACCCTCGAGAGTCGTACGGATTAGAGTGAGATCGGCTGGCTTGGTGCGGCTGAGAAGGCTCGCGTTGTTGTCAGCATAAAGCCAATCGGGTTTGTAATAACGAGTGAAACGACTGCCTGTAGGGAGGTTGGAATCGTAGAAGTATCCGGGGGGAATGTCTGGACAGAATCACAATCTTCATGGATTGATTTCAGTTCGGAAGCAATATACAGGGTCTCTGGATGACTGTTCGATGTGCCATGGTATAAAGTCGTAATTCCAATCGGATCCCGAGCGACGATTAGACGGGGTGGTGTCTGAGTAGTGTCGAGTAGAATAAACGAGAACATGCCGTCCAACATGTTACACAGGTTGGTCCCATACCCCCTGTACTTTTTCAAGCAAATAGAAACGAATAGGAGGGTTAGAAGAGGAGTGATTGAGGAAAAAGATGAAGGGCTGTTTTGAAGTCAGGGAAAGACGAACCAAGTGGAGAATGATGTCACAGTCAGATTTAGGCTTGGCTGTCAATGGACTGTTGAGCTTTTTGGCTAATGCTTTGTGATTATAGATTTCACCATTTACGCATAAAGCTATCTTGCCATCCTCGGTTAGCAAGGGCTGTTCACCGGTATCTGAAAGCAGTCAAGAGAAGATGTCAATCAAAGAGGTTTCAACATCAAATGGGTGAATTTGACAAAGCCGTGAAAAAGTAAAGAGAAATAAATACGCCTACCCAAGCCGACGATTGCCAACCTCTCGTGGACCAAGATAGAGTTCCCGGCCATGAAACATCCCGACCAATCGGGACCACGGTGTCTCAGCTTCTTCGATAGAGACAATGCCTTGTATCGGATGTCGTGAGGTTGACCCGAGAAGTTATAGATACCGAAGATTCCACCTGTGACCAAAGTGCTGAATTGTTATTCTATTTTATTTTTAAGTCATGGGAAGTGAAGAGTTGCTAGTTTACTCACACATGACTATAGGAATTACATTTTCCCTGTTACACCATCTCAAAGGCTCAGCATCCATCTCCTACCGTACCAAAAACATGGAAGAAAATACTGGTAGGAAGGCAAGAGCCCTGCAGTTTTCATCTCAAGGATCCCAGGCTGCCACGTACGATTATTAGTTGAAGCTAAATTGGATGCAATAATCTGGACTGGTTTTCCAAAGGTAGCCTCTTTCGCTTTCAGAGATCCCGTCCCAATGATGAATTTCACTTACTCAAAAGAAATCTATGTGTTGCTAGTGAGCCTCCGATATTTCATTACTCCGCATTGGGTAACAGGGATTTATGTTTAGGATATGCGTTTTCCTTTTAGTGATTTCACCCCTCCCTGCCAGGACGGGGACGCTGGGATTGTAGCGCAAATCCTTTAAAAAACGGATGCTCAAGATGCAGATGATGTTACACCACGGACTTTTTTCATTGAATTTTAATACAGTTGATGGAGTTTTTAGTCAGTCAGGTTTTTTTTTGTTGGGCAAGGTGTGTATAGGAGAGAAGAAGCAAAGAGGGAAATTGAAAGCAAGAGTGATGAAATGGAATGATTGTGGCGCCGCATGAAGAACAAGACAAAACGAAGAAGAAAGAAACAAAGTGCCCGATTGAGAAGAGGATCTGTAACAAAATAAAGGACGGCTTTAAGAATGCAGACTTGTGCTGAGATTCGGGATGAAATACAAGGATGTGAAAAGAAAAGATCATGAAAGTTGGGGTAAAGATCTCAGTACGTCTCTTGTAAACCAGTCGAAGAGATAAGGACTTGAGAGAGAGGGAGGCCAGTGAATCAATCTAACTGGTGCTGGTTAAGTTGCCCAACCGGTGGGATCAAAATGTAGAGTCGCCAAGGATATCCGAGTCATTCGAACTGGTGAGAGAATGATGATGGGCTGAATGTTGATGGTAGTCAAATGGCTTGGTTGGAAGGTGATAGGTCAGATTGTTATCCCTCGTAGGAGTTGACTCGGACCGGTTGGATCTCGTTTGCTCGCGGGTGTTGTTGAGTTGAGTTTGATTGCGCAGGATGGGTAGATTGTGTCGGATCAATTCACGCTCTTCGCTGGTGTAGGTGAAAAAATCTGGTAGAAGGATTCCGTCGAGCCTATCGATTCCATCTTCCTGGTCGTGTTGAGGAGACGAGTTTGGGGATAAAGCCGAGAGATGGTCGTGACACTCTTTGTAATCGTGAAAGTGGTCCAGATTTTCAAATTCGAATGCGGTCGAATAGCTATCTTCAATGACCACGATGAGGTTTGATTTAAAGCGTTCAGCGTTGGGATATGAACCGGAGACGGATTGAGATGACGGGTTGACGATCTCAAAGAAGGTGGCGATTGAGCTTGAACCGGATGCATCACTATTACTCCAACGATTCCTGTTACATTCGTCCTGGGGAGCTTCATCCATCTCTTGGACCAAGGCGTTATCCGAGTTGGAACACTCGTGGTCTTGGTTGAATGGCGACATTATATCTTCGGAGTTGAAAAGGAAGAAAGGAAAGAACGAAAAAAGCCTGACTATCGATGAAGGACTAGGGATTCACCAAGGGTGATTGATCAAGGAGAAGAATGAGAATGTATTGATAAAGGATAGAACAGGTAAGTGAATCGAAAGGATTTATTTATTTATATCGTAGGGCGATCTGTGTGTCAAATCTAAGGATGGTTACTCCGATGGGCAGAGAGAAGTAGGAGAAGGCTTATGTAGACAAAAATGAGAGGCAAAAGGGTGTGCAGTGTGGTGAATGTGAATCTGAAGAGATGGCGGTCAAAAGATTATGTAGATGTGCCTGGTTCTACTCGCCTTCTTCTTCTTGTTTTTTTTTTTTTTCCTTTTCCTTTTTTTTTTTTTTTTTTTTCTTTCTTTCTTTCTTGGCTAATGGGTTGGTTATTATGAGGAGGAATCTAGAGAATTAGATGAAATGGAGCTATATATACTGAGGGTGGGCAGGCTGGGAACGGACAATGTGGAGATGGCACGGTGAAGTTGATATGCTCAGTACAGTGGGCATGGTTTTTCTATCACCACTTGATACCAACTAGAGCCCTGGTGGACACTCGTCGCGGCTCATATGCTGATTGATGATCAGCCAACGCGTCTTTGGGGAATCGCCATGACAGATTCCCCAACTGGCTCAGCGTGTCAGTCTCTCGAGGTTGGTTTAGGCATATACAGCTACCACAGAAAAGCTTGCCGCATCCCCGTTTTTTTTTTTTTTTTTCCCTCTCCCCCCCTCCCCGAATTTTTTTTTCACCCACCGAAAACCCGGCGGGGAATAGGAATTCCCCCCCCGCTGACTATTTCCGATCGGCCCCAGTCAGTGGCCGATTGGAAATAGCCGTCACCCACCATCTCGTCAGGAATTCATCGCAGGACTCGTCTACAAAGGAACACGGGTCAGAAAATGGAGCAAGGTAAGAATCTGAAAGCTATTAATACTTAGTAATTGACATTGAAATTTTGTTGAAATTTTTTTAGACCAGTTTTACGAACCTGGCTACAGTGTGGACTGGATTGAGGCGGCATTCCTCAAACAAAACGACACCCAAAATCCCATGGAATCCTGCGAATGCGAGGACCCAGTTCAACCTCTCTCGTCAGCCAATTGTGTAACGCCTGCTGCCACCCCGGCTCCCTCACGCGACACTAGGTTTCCTTCTCTCCCCAACAGCCCGTCAGATCTCGACTTGAATAGATCACCACTCCTGTTGGCAACCCCTGCTTCAGTTAATCCCAAACCAAGGAATTCGACCAAAAAAAACCGAAAATCCGATCAGCGGATCCTCAACGCAGATGGGGAAACCAAAATCTCACTCGACTACTCCTTATATATAGCTGCCGAAGAAGAGATAACCTCAACTCGTGGGTCTCACAAACGAAAGGTCCCCCCCAGTGATCAAAAGGTGAAGTATACCCAGATTAAGTCTCGAGGTGGTGAGATCTATTTTTTCTGGGATCTTGGCTACAATAACCTCACCGCTTTCAAGCAAGCCGCTTTAGGCGCCATACGCGAGCACAACACTGGTGTATTTGCCGACCATGCTGAATTGCAAGATGCTGCACGGCGAGTTGTATGGAATGCCACTGTTCTGCATGGAGGTGCATTCCAGAGCAACAACCGGGCAAATATCAACACCAACCAACGATTCACCCAGTTTCTTGACGAATCCGCCAATCCTTTGGCCTACAAAATCAGCATATCAATCAATGAAATCAACCCCAAATTGGTTGCCGAGGTGGGTCACTTCACTTCAGACTTAAAAAGAAGGGTAATGCGCTGATGATATGATGACTCATCAGAGGGAGGCGGCTAAAGAGAAGTTAGAAGCTTCTCAGACCAAGAAGAAGAGACATGGCAACGATTGGGAGCCCTCAGCCGGTGCGACTCATTCATCCAACATGTTCGACCTGATTGCTCTCATCAAAGCCACTCACCCCCCCCAAGGAAAACTCACCGGCTTCCATGAGGTGAATGTTTATATCAACCCGAAAGATCCCAAACAGTATATGATACTCAACGTCGAGCGACTAACCGTCTGGGCTAAAGCGATAGTAAGTAGTTTTTCTTTCATTTAATCCAGGCCATACAATAACCGAGTTTGCTGATGATTTTGGCTGGGTCCAGATGAAAAGTGATTTGATTGATGTGTACAATCCGCCAAACGTCCCAGAATTTGATTGGGAAAAAAGCCAACCGACTCCACCGCTTCCATCATTGCCCCCCATCCCCCCTCCTGTCCAATCAGACCCGATTCCTGTTCAACCCACGGCCTCACCGGCAACCTTTCCAATGGGTAATGGGCCACAGGTCTATGTGGCCTGGAACCCTGTAGTTGGCCAGATGATGGCCTATACTGTGCAGCCAAACATCCCAGCTCAGTTCCAACCAACACAGCTTCCTCAGCCGGCTCAACTCCTATCAACTCATATGTCTCAGCCACCTCAGCTCCTAACGACTCAGGTCCCTCAGCCCCCTTCGTCCCCAGCACCAGTAGATGAAAATCTGATTCTAGATGATTATCTGCGATTTGCCCATGTTAATCCAAGCTGTGCAAAACTACAAGAAGATTTAGATTCCCTTGGCATCAATCACTACTCCAAACTGTCCAATTTTACGCCGGACGAGCTCGTAACTGAAGGCTTCAAGAAGGGCGATGCCTGTGCACTCATTTCTAATCTTAAGAAGTACGAGCACCATCTCAAGAAACAGCGGGTAAATGTTGGGTAAATTGTATTCAATTCCTTTGTTCTTATCACCTAGTCATCTCATCACCTAGTCTAGTCATCTTGTCTCCGAGTCATCTCATCACCTAGTGTAGTCATCTTGTCTCTGTAAAGACTGTAAAATGGAGATGTGTCTGGTGAGATTCAAACTCACGACCTCAGCTAAGCTGAGACACATGCTAGAGTGCTGCCTTTACCAACTAGGCTACAGACGCTTGTGACTGCCAGGGTGTTGGTTGGTAGTGCTCATGGTTCAGCTGGTGATACATCATGGTAGCAGACTAACAGGCAACTCAACACCCCCCCTTGCTACATGATGTGGAGAGTTGGGATTGAACCCAAGAGGTATGGGGATTAGACCCATTAAGTGTGGGGATTAGACCCCGTAAGTGTGGGGATTTGACCCAAGGAAGTATGGGGATTTGGACCCATGTAGGTGTGGCCACTGTGGGAGTTGAACCCGGGACCTTGATGTAGGCTTAGAGGGGTTTTTGGTCTTACATGAAGCATTCACATCTTCATTCAGTCTCTTATGTAAGCGAGTAGCGCTTAGGTAGAATCTGGGCTCATAACCTGTAAAGACTGTAAAATGGAGATGTGTCTGGTGAGATTCAAACTCACGACCTCAGCTAAGCTGAGACACATGCTAGAGTGCTGCCTTTACCAACTAGGCTACAGACGCTTGTGACTGCCAGGGTGTTGGTTGGTAGTGCTCATGGTTCAGCTGGTGATACATCATGGTAGCAGACTAACAGGCAACTCAACAGTCTCCAAGTCATCTCATCACCTAGTGTAGTCATCATGTCTCCGAGTCATCTCTTTAGTTGTCTCTTTAGTTGTCTCAAGAACTACTCATGCATTGCAATACATTCATCTACGGTTCTTGATAATTATTGTTCATTTTTGATTGCCGGCTCACTTTGATCACATCTCTCTGAGTCAGATTAAGCCCGCCGGGCTTAATTGCCGGCTCAATTTGAGGCAGCTTCTGAATTGTTTTTGATCGCCGGCTCACTTTTATTGCATCTCTCTGAGTCAAGTCCTTGAACTTCATTGAATTCTTGAGATCCACCCTCAACGAGGCAATTAATAATTCATCGGGGCGCTTTCCCTCTGTAGGAGCCAAATGAGCTGACATCGAGCTCATTTGGAAGCATGATACTGAAGATGATGTCAGGTAGGCTAGTAGTGACACATTTGAGGACCTGTTTGGAATAATTAGATGCCTTGATGGGACATAACACATCAAGGTCTTTGGGCAAGTATTGAAAGAGGAAATACGATTGATATTGCATTGGGGGGAAAGGGGTGCTAGCATGTTAATCTACTGTAACAGTGTATCCAGACGCGCGGAACAATTTGTGAGTAAGTTCAGAAGTGAAAACTAGAGGGATGAATCCATTAATAACATCGAAGTCCCCCGCGCCACCGGTTAGTAGATCTTCATGTCGCTTCAAAGTTGATTTGAAGACGCTGAACGCCTTTTCGATGGGGTTCAGGTCAGGCGAGTATGGTGGTAAGTACAGCAAAAGAGAGCCACTTGATTCAATAATGTCAGCCACTGTCCCGTTGTGATGGATCTGTGCGTTGTCCATCACAAGGACACTATTGTGCTGGGGAAATGGGTTCATAGAAGGGATCTGTTAAAGATTGAACTTATCAGTGTGATGCTTTGCATTAACTGAACAAGATTGAATTGAAACTTACAAGAATATTCTCCAGGAAGTACTGGAATGACTCACGGTCCATTGATTCCTGTTGGACCATGTGAGCTACTAATCCAGACATTGAAATCGCCGGCACAATGTTGTATTGATGGGTGCTTCTCTCGCGGGACACTCTTGGGGTTTGTTCGCCAACCGGGGCCCATCCTTGAGTCCTTTGGACTGCCTCTAGGCACACACCAGACTTGTCTGAAAATGAAGAGAAACAATTAAGCTACAAATCAACCTAGTAAGCAACTTGAGACTTACCAGTAAACACAAGACAGTTTGTTGGTACTGCTCCAACCTGATAGATGTAATGTGCCCGTTTGCTTTCGTCTTGGTTAGGATGGACAGTCCACATGGTCTTCTTTGATAAGTTTAAGTGATCATGTAACGTGTTTAAGATAGTTGATACAGATACTGTGATACTGTGATCTTCGGCCAAGCTGCACTGGATTTCGTCGGCGTAAACGGATGGTTTGTCAGTCACGAGGTTTTTGATGAAGGTCAAGTCTTCATCGCCCAGATCGAATGGACGTCCCCTCTGAAGATAGGTTGTAGGGTCGCAAACCACAGCACGGGTCCTCTCGTACAAGCTGGTCCATCGATAAAGGGAATCACGGCTGATAGAAGCCCCCAGTGATTCGTTGATACTAGCCAGATCGGTCCCCTCGCTTGCTTGACTCACAGCCTTGTATTTGAGATCGGGTGAGTATTTCCGGAAGACCATGATTCATGTGCGCAGTTTCTATCAGATATTTTATTAATAATAAGTTAAGTCAGTTTTGGTTCAAAAAGGAGTGATTCGGAAGGGAAAAAGAACTGATTCTACCTAACTTGGATCCTGATCGAGCTCAAAAGGTTGGTAGACGAGTCCTGCGATGAATTCCTGACGAGATGGTGGGTGACGGCTATTTCCAATCGGCCACTGACTGGGGCCGATCGGAAATAGTCAGCGGGGGGGGGAATTCCTATTCCCCGCCGGGTTTTCGGTGGGTGAAAAAAAAATTCGGGGAGGGGGGGAGAGGGAAAAAAAAAAAAAAAAACGGGGATGCGGCAAGCTTTTCTGTGGTAGCTGTATGTAAGTGTATGCACATTGTTACCAGTGTTGAAGGTGATGAGCGTGGAAAACAATAGCCATTCTGGTGTTTGGTGGTCGGATGTTATTTACGTTTAAGGGAAACTATCTAAATATTTACTTATAACCTTTAATGGCCAAAGGTGCTCTTTCTTGAACTTAATCCACTAATTAGCGGCTACATCCAACGCCGCCCGGCTGGCCGATGGATAAACAGCCGGCATCCTTCGTGTGGAGCCGGGTCGGAGGGCAAAGCTTGCTGACTCTCACGTGACACCTTCTTGAGATTCCTCAAGATTCCTTAAATTGCCCAGCCTGCAACGATATACATATGTACAACCATCCACACCGAAGTTTGTTGATACGTTATATACGTATCTTGTCGGAGTATAGTCGGAAGGCTGTGAAGGCTTGACTGGTGTGTGCTATCGTTGTTGAATGAGCTGACAGCGAGTATTAAGATATATGTACCATCAATCCTTATCTCATCAGCTGCTTCCCTCTTCTTAATGAAGCTGATAATTAGAATATATACAACCCAACCTCAAACAACCCACACTAGGATCCTGAAGCGATGATGAACCAAGATTACTCAAGAGGTTCTTTCTCTTCGTCTTCCTCTCTCACTCAAGACTAGATTGCTTCCTCTACACCTAAAACTAGAATAACCCTCTAACTTACTCCCTCTTCTGCTCTAAATACACACACCCTCCAGAGCGATCTCGATCACCTTTTCGGCCCAGTAGTGCTTACAGTCACCACAGTCATCGAAGTCGCAGCTCATCCCCAGCACTTGGTTTGTTTCAGATCCATTGTCGAATCTTCTCAAAACTTGCCCCCGAGATGCTCAACTTTGTTCAAGCTCACTCAACTCTTCAGCTGGTGCTTGGAGGAACGAGGCATTGTCCCCTGCCAACAGCTATGTCGATGATTATTATAATCCAAACGCGTATGACCACGATCTCTACAGAAACTATTATGGAGTAGAAGATGGTCCGTTCTTCCTTCCCTCCCTAGCCGCCATCCTTCAAAAACATACGTTCTACTTCCCACATACTCACTCATCTTGTTTCAAACTTCAGATTACTACGGCGCATATGGAGATCTCTTAGACTACGAGGTAAAATAAAAATCGTATCGATATTCATCTTTCTTTATCACCTGGGATCAAGGAAAATTTACTCACGCGGGTCTATCACGATTCAAGGAAAATCTTCGATTGACAGCTGATTTGGATGAAGCCGAACGATCAAGACGTTGGCGGGATCGATTGGCTTTTGAAGAATTACAAGAATCCGAAAGATTGAGAAGGTATCAATTGATGGCTGAAGTAAGTTGATCCTCCCAACATTAAATCGTTGATAGACCAAAAGAGGTCGAGAAATAATCAGGTACCATTCGAGCGCATTGACATATATCATATCACCGTTGAAATTATAAAGGAAGAGAGGCTTCGATTAGGATTGATCGGAAGCTCTTGGTGGGCTCGCCGCTATGGTCATCACCACTCTCACAATGGACGTCACACTCCTTCATCCATCGGAGGTTGGAAGAATTACTATGGGAACCGCTTGAGAAGATGGAGCTCCAAGCGAATGCCGCTATCTTCACCCTTAGCCTCTCGATTCGAGAGGATCTGGTACAATCCCAATTCTTCCCGTCGTAGACTTTCGAATGCAGGAATCATGAACTCGAAATTAGAGTTATTAAATCAAGAACAGATCAGATTATCAAACGAATTGGTTAGGATCAGAGAAGAGGCTAGAATCAGAGAGATAGAGATTCAAAGAGAGCAAAATCGAATCGAGCAAGAGATCATAATGGAGAGAGAACGAATCAAGGAGAATTTATATCGGGTACAGAAAGCTCAACAGGAACAAGTCGAAAGAGAAATAATAGAAAGAAATCGACTAGAACAAGAGTTGTATCGGGAATCTTTACGAAACTTGGAAAACCAACGTCAAATGGTCGATATCGAACGTCAACGAATCCAAAACCAACATCTAAGAAACCAAGTTGTTTCTGACCTTCAATCCCAGGAGCAGGAGCTACGCCTACGTAGAGAGCTTGAGTTGGCTGGTAGTGGTCTCTACAAATACTAGTTAAGCTTATTGCTTCTTCGGAATTACAAGCTCGGCTTCTCTTCATTCTTGTAACTTTTATTATTGATCGCTTCTGTTTCACTTTCCTCTGCTCTTGACTGCTCCAAACCGACCACTCGAGAAATGTCGAAAATACCAGAAAGATCCCGAAATACAAAAGCAGCAAAACCTTTAGTCTTCATTATGTTTCTGTTTGACCTTTGTTTACATATCTGGCATCATCAAACACTTTTCTAGCCAGCCCTTCCAAAAACACGACCGGCAAATGTCCTAAAGAAACACCAGTCGCTTATGTGCGCCTTGATTTACTTGTACAATCTATTTTTCCACTCCTCCATTGTTGAAAAAAGTAGCAAATCGATAAGAATATTTGTGAATGCCTTCTTTTCTCGCTCAATTTTTCTTTTTTGTTTGTTTGTTTCTACTCAATGTATGCACAATAATTCATTTATACAAGCTCACACAAAGCCCGTACGTAGTGAGGGTGTCTAAGATTTGATTTGTAAAGAAAGCTTGAAAGAGTATGGTCCTGGTGGGTGACAGGCGGTTGACCTTGTTGTGTAGTTAATCATCCCAGTTTGTTCTCAGTTGAGACTCAAGGGGCGCCCTGAATTCTGCCATACTACACTTTAGATCACGCAGTGACAACGCCATCATCCACCGAGCTTAATGTAAGCCTCTCGAGTGAGAGCCCCAGAGGGCAGCCCTCTCACGGAGAGGCTTACCTGCAAAACCCTGAATTGGGCATGGATCCTGAGCAATTTATGGCCCAAAAATACATTTTTTTTTATTAAATCATTCATATCTTTTTTAACCAACCACCCAAAACCATCCTGGTCTTGGTCCTCCTTGTATCCTTTCTTCTTGTGAAGGGAATGGTACTGGGTACGAATCATAAAGTGATCAGGGTAGCTCTTGCCAGCGTCTTGAAAACATTGCAAATTATTTTTTGACTGGGTCTTAAGTATGCAAGGCAATTTTTTCACTCGGGCATCTTCTCAGAGGGTTAGATGTATTCTTCCAAAAGTTCTGATACATTTCAGCCAGCTGTATTATGTATATGTCCTGACTGAATCATATTACAGTTTCTTCTGGATGCAATAGTGATACTGTATGCAGCCAATATAGGAAAAATACCCATCATAAACATATTATGGGTTTTTGTGATTCTCAATACCGTAAAATACATATTTTGTGGCACGGACACAGAGGGAAATCTTGGGGGATGTCTTCAACTTTGAGGACCAATGGGACCCCACCCAGTGGTGGTAGGGTTTAGAGAGGGGGATGAGCTTGAATCCAAGAAGCCAGTGAACATTTTGGTGCCATGTTAAAATCATTTGGCACCGGTCAAAGATGTGTAATGACGGTCTGAAGTAAATTTTGAGCCAAATTCCAGATTTGGCTCTCAGGATCCAGGCCATTTGGCGCGGCTTGCATGCAAGTCCCTCCCTGCAGTCGGCGCAATGCAACAGGGGCAAGGCCACTTCCAGTGCCGCCCACAGCAGGGAAATGGGACTTGTGTTAAGTTCGATCATCCATGTGTATCCAGACAAGGATGGTACAGCAAGGGCAGGAAAGCTTGCGGATTTGCAAGTGTTGAATGCTGGAGCAAGATTATGTAATAGTATGCACTTGTCTGAATACATAACCTAACTCAGTGATACATAGTCCAGTGAAACCTAATAGTCATGTACAGCCAAAACGGAAAAGCTTGCGGTTGGGCAGGCAGATTTTTTTTATCTTCAGCCACTGTCAACTTCAGCCTCTGAACCGGTACAGCTCCTGTATGGAAGCTTTCATACAGCAGTATGATACAAGCTAACTGTCCAGTTTGTTCTTTTCCAACTTTGGTGCTTCAAGAGCTGCACCATTGGAATCCTGGTGCAATTTCACAACCAGTAGTCCACTTGTAGAGTTAAAGGGCTGCCCCTCATGCTACCCCTGGCAAGACCCCGGGGCTCAAACGGCTTCCCAGAGGTGATCCCACAGCCTGTATGGACACCTGTGGCTGAAATTCCAAAATTGATTTTTTGAATTTTCAGTCTCACAAGCCCGCAAGCTTTTCTGTTATGGCTGTATTTAGTATAAATACCTCTCCGCACCCAATATCCAGTCTTTCCTCATCAAGACTGGATAATCAAGATTTGTGTGCGGAGAGCTTACCACATTGGGCTGTTAACATACAGGTTAGTAGCTGCATATTAGTAATCAATCATTGAGACTGGATAATCAAGATTTGTGTGCAGAAAGCCTACCACATCGGGCTGTTATCATACAGATCCCTGAGTCCTTTCTATAGGTTAAAAGCTGGCTCATCCTTGAATAGCACAACAAATTGATGATTACTCCCAAGAGCATTTAGACCTTTTGGTGATTGATACGTAAATAATGGAGAGAAAAGAAAAAGAGAGATCAAGAGAATTAAAAATAAAAATAAATAAATAAATAATCTCCTACCTCTTTTGTTTAGGCATTGATTGCTGACAATGGCAAACAACAACGAGAACATGATGGCAGAGCTGCAGAATCAAATTAACATTCTAACAAATCAAATTGCTGCCATCAGCCATGGCCTGTTACCACAACAGAAAACAGGAAGTCCATCTGCTCAATCTCAACAAGCAATCATCTATGCTAAATTCTTGAAGACCCCAATTAGTATGCATAAGGAATTCAATCCTCATCAGCCTATGCTAGCGTATGACAGGTCAAACTTCAATTTGTGGAAAGTTGCATTAGATAGGACTCTAATGCATGCTTTCTGTAGCCAAGTGTCTTTCCTGGACACAGAAGAAAATTTCAAACTGCTGGAACTTGAAGAAGTGACACTCTTCAGCAGCTTAATCATGAACACACTGTCCAATACTCTTTTATACTCTTTTGGATCTCTAGTGAAGGCAAACAACCCGGATCCGCCAAGAAAACTGTATGGATTTTTGGTGAAGAAATGTCAACATTCAGACCAAAGACATAAACTGGGGCTGTTTGATACACTACTCACTCTAGCAAACAGTAAAACACCGGCTGACCGCTTGACATTGTCAAAGTGGGCAAAGTTAGCATCCAACATGGGCCAACTCAAGATGATGCTGGATGAGGCAATTGGTCTGATCTTTCAATCCTTGTATAAACCCCCAATTGGAGTGGTGACTAGAGAATTTGAATTCAGTGTCAGCCAGACCCTATACTCAATGGAGTAACCTGAATTTAATGATGTATCAGCAGTCATCCAATTCATGGCAACAAAGCTTGGACCCAAATCAACAACAACTGATGTTACACCAATGGAACTTGATTGAATCCAAGCTTTCAGACGAGATACCGGCACCAGATCAGGGGCTACCCAAATTTGACCCACTACACCAAACCAAGGGAGGACAAACAACACTTGTTTTTCCTTAGAACGGGCAAGCCATTTTTGGGGAAAAGGACAGCCAAAAGAACTCACCAAGAAATATGGCACCTCTTGCTTGTATTGTAATCATGATGGACATTGGTATTCAGACTGTGTAGACTACTGGTGGGCTGTCACTACGAAGAAAGTAGAGCCACCTCCACCAGGTCACCAAGCAAGGTCATCATCACATGTTCCCCCGAGAAGATAGGAACACCACATCAGGAAGGTTGAATTTCCTAACGTGTCCAAAGGTGTTTTACTTGACTTGGGTGCGTTGGCTCACATGAGTGGTAACTCATTGCTGTTCATACCTGGGTCAAAGCTAACAGAACCACATTGTTTTTTCCTGGCTGTATCTGATTGTCATGTGACAGTGGATAGAATTGGGATGGTCAAGATTCCGACACGGACGGGGACAATAACAATACCTAATGTGTATTTTGTTCCTGGAGTGAATGGCATCATTCTGTTGGAGGGGTGGAAGCTGAAGTTTGATGGGACGGAAGCAACATTATTGGACCCTAAAAATAATGTTTATTGTACAATATTCCATAACTATTGTTTGAATCTAGGAATCAGCTCCAATGAACATTTGAATAAGATCACCAAAGTACCTGCTTTCAATTAATATACCTGGCACGTCAGACTAGGCCATGCGTCTGAAGAGATTGTTAAAACTTACCTCAAGTCAAACTTCCCAGGCCTCAAATTGAAGTGGGAATTGTTGTTTTGTGAGAGATGTGCAACCTCAAAGAGTATTGACAAAAAAGTCAATGATACTTGGCACCCAGATATCAAGAGACAATCCGCTAGACCTCATGGTTAGTGATGTTACAGGCCCTTTTGACTTGGATATCAGTGGCCAAAGGTATATCATCACGCTTAGAGACCTCGCCAGTATGATACTATGCTTTGATGATAAAGAAGTAGGGAGTACCAGATAAGATCATGCATTGGATGAATCACCTGAAGAAAAAGTTTGGTCAATATCCAACATATCTTTGCTGCAACAATGCGCCGGAATATGTAGATGCACTGCGACCACGTTTGGAAGAAGTTGGAGTTACATTAGCACCAGTGACACCTTATAGTCCATGGCAGAATGGTGAAGCAGAAAGGCTGAATAGGACCTTGGGGGTTATGGCTTGGAAGATGCTACACCACAGTGACCTACCACGGAAATGTCAGAATTCTACCATCATCTTCTGCTCACATCCCTTCTATCCTTTTTATCAATGGCCAAGTGGCCATTAACTGTCCTATCCTGTTCCATCTCAAGTGAGATGTAATGTTCCATCTCAAGTGAGATGTCCTGTTCCATCTCAAGTGCGATGCCATGTCCCTTATTCCCATAACCAGTTTATCTCAAGTGAGATGTTTTGTTCCCTGTCCTGTCATGTTCCTGTTTATTTCTTTGTCATGAAAAGGCCCCCTTTGGATCTTGCAAGGGGGCTCTCTAGTTGTTACTATAAAGTATGCTCATCATGTATGAAATAAAAACTCATTGAGTCTGAGCCTTTTTCACTCCAAACCCACCAAGTACCCAGCTCCTTGGTCCTTTCTTAGGCTTCCTCAAGAAAGCCCTTTTGAAGCATCTCTTTGAAGAGCTGAAATATTAACAGTAAATAATACTGGAGTTATGCCTATTTGACGTTGGTGTACATGCACAGCTGGATACCAAACTCAAGAACAGGGAGTAAATGTCCAATTCAACTGTTCTACGGCACAGACCCTGACCCACATTTGATCTACCCTTTCTGCGCAAGGGCAATAGTCCATATACCTAACAAGAAACACAAAAAACTTGATGAGCATTCCCAGGAGGATTTGTTTATTGGGTTACCTGGAGGCTGGTGTTGGATGGCTGTTCTGGCTTCCTAGAGAGTGTCAGATAGTTCATTAAATTCCCAGATTTCCAAGAACTACCAATCAAGACAGATCAAAATAAAACTGACCTGGACTTCATACTTAATCAAATAGTGCTGCAACTTGGAGAAGAGAAAACAGCAGAATTTGTGGCGGGAGAAGATTGAAAACAAGAACTCCTTAATGTCGGTCCCAAAACTGATCTTCCAAAGACAATCAAGCAAGCACTTATTATCCCGGAAGCAACAGACTGGAAGGAGGCGGCTACATATGAGATGAATAAGTTCGAGTACCTGAAATTTTGGGTTCCAGTAGAACCTTACAATGGGATAAAGATGCTTGGCACTTGGTGGGTGTTCTTGATTAAGCGGAATATTGATGGTTCAATTGAAAAACACTGTGCTAGGTATGTAGCAAAGGGTTTCAATCAGCAACTTGGAATTGACTGCAACAAGACATATGCACCAACTGCGTCTTTAAATACCTTGAGGCTCCTTATCTCCATTTCATACCGTTTTAACCCTTGGCCACTTTTGATGTCAGTTTGTCTTACCTATACAGTCCAATAGAGGAAGAGGTGTACTTCCAACCACCAGTGGATATCTGTCTGGATCTGAAAGGCAAAGTCATGGTGTTGAAGAAGGCTATGTATGAGACAAAACAAGCGGCTCAATGCTGGTGGAAATTTTTCAAAAATGTGGTTGAGTCTATTGGTTTTGTGAGATTGAACCTTTGTTGTACTTTTTCCAGAAAGAGTTGGGGTTTTTCATAATATGGCTACATGTGGATGATGGGTATGTGATGGCAAAAAGTGTGGTACTATTGGAGGAGCTGAGGATGGGGATAACTCAAGAGCTGGAAATCAAGTGGTCAGACAAGGTGGATAGACTGGTGGGAATTGATATTGATATTGGGAACAGAGAAGTCAAACTTGGTCAACAACGTCTAGCAAATCAGATAGTAAGCAAATATAAACAGCAAGCTTACATGAAAGATGCGCCTTTGCCGCCTGAAGAACTTGAATTGTCTGTGATGGATCCAGTTGGTCAGACGGAATATTGGTCAATCATTGGATCACTGATGTACTTGTCTGGAGGAACTTGGCCTGATATGGCCTTCCCGGTAAATCTATTGGCACATTTCTGTTTGAATCCATTGGAGTCACATTGGGTTGCGTTGGATTGGTTGGTTGGATATGTGAAGAAAACAGTGGATAAACGGTTGGTGTATACAGGAGCGGGAGATGGTTTGAAGCTTTGGACGGACACAAATTGGGGGGGGAAAACATGAAAGATTGACCTCAGGGTATGTGCTGACTAATTTTGGTGATGTGTTGGCCTGGGGATCTCGGAGACAAACAGTGGTGGCACTGTCAACATGCACTGCTGAATATGTGGCACTATCAGAAGGCTCTCAAATACTGGAACCCGTCATGAATATCATAGAAGATATTGACTATCAACCAGATCTGTCAATACACATGGATAATCAGGTGGCAATATTGATTGCGTCTGATAATGCATCAAAGAAAAAAACAAATTATCTAAATTAGAGAGATTTCTACTTTGTGAAAAACCTAGTGAGAGAAGAGGAAATTGAACTCAAATTTTCCCAAACAGAAGATCAATTGGCCAACTTGTTCACCAAACAATTGGCGGCTACAAAAATGTTGATGGCATTGAAGAAACTCAATGTGATTGACTGATTTACATAATATTGGGAGGGGGTGTTGAATGATGGAGCAAGATTATGTAATAGTATGCACTTATCTAAATACATAACCTAACTCAGTGATACATAGTCTAGTGAAACCATGTGAGCCTGGGTCTCTACAGTGAAAACAGGACACAAGGTTTGGGGGGCACTACTGGTTGTATTTCAAGGATAAGAGATACAACTAGTAGAGAAAAGAGAAAGAGAAAAGGGACAGGGGAACTGGTGATGATCTTTTTATTCTTTTTAGAAAGATCTATTTGAGTTCTCTGATGATTATTAATGAGCTCAACCTTGAAAAGTTGGCTAAGCTGTGCTAGAGACTTTTAAGAGAGCAACAGCCTCCTCACACACTAAGGAAACAGTGGAGGGATCACTGAATTAGTCAGACTAATCAGCCCTGATTTTTACACTTATAGTCAAGGTTCTAAAAGGGTACAGTTGCCGTCAATAATATGCTCTAACTCATTAAACATCTTTGATAACATACCGCTAGCGTCGGCCAGCGTCAACGGTCCCGCCTCCCTTGGTTTTGAGATCGTAAATGATCAATTGCTTGGTAACCCCCTTGGATGGTCCTGCCCACCCTGAGCAACTCGTCGTAAATAGATTGCTTGTAGTTCTGACGCCTGTGCATCCTCGTAACTTGGTCCAGTTGGTTCTGCCTCGCCAGTCCCTGGGCCACTTGCCCCCTCTGCTGCTGGTTGGTCACCGGTCTGGCGTATTCCTGGTGCCGATGTTGACCTCGTTTTAGGTTCTTTGGCTGGCAATTGGATTGGTTCATCACGTGAGGATTCCAACCCTCTGCCAGTTGCAGAAGAGTATCTCGGCTGATCAGTCGTTCCAGGCTGTTGTGAGTTGCCATCACTTGGTCTCTTAAAATCGCCATGGAATCCTGGTTGTCCCCCGCTTGCGCTTCCAGGTACGCTAGTCTGAAATTCAAGTGGGTCTGCAACAGAAGCTCCGTCGTTGGATTGAAAGTCCTTCATACTCCCTCCGCATTTAAATTCTCCTGGGGGAACAAGCACTGGTTTTGAGGACCTGGTTGAAGAATGGGAGCCTGTGTGAGGTTTGGCTCTTTTAGGAGGAGACATTGTTTATGTTGATTACTAAACAGCTGACCTGTGCCCGTTATTTCCACACCAGAATCACTATTGGATCTTACTCTTCGTAGAGTATGGTCGTCTTTTAATAGTGTTTGATCTGGTCGTTCGTCTCCTGTCAAGTTTCTTTCTACTTCGACTGTAGACGGACCCGGTCTGGTCGCTCTATTCCAAATATCCTTGTTTGATGCTCTTGTGTTATTAGCCAACTCTCTCGCTCTAATGTCTCCTATCAATCGATATACCACTGAATTGGTTTGCGAAGCGGTCAAAGCTGGATCAATCGGGCTACTTAGCGCTGGGTCTAGGCCGTTAGGGAATTTTTGGTTAGGCTGAACTGCTTGGTCTGCCCCCGTTGTTTGATCCTGGGCTGTATTCCCGGTGCGACGAAAAAGTCTGTCAAACAAATCTGCTACTTCGTCTCCTTGAGTCCCTGCGTTACTATGGCTGTGACTGTCTCGCAACGTCTCCGGGTTACTCCTAGCCTCTGATCTAAAGAATTGATGTAGAGAGGTCTGTCTCTCGGACACTAAAGATCAAAGAAGAAAAAAAAAAAAAAATGAAAAGGAGTAAAAAAATGTAAATAAAATTGGAGCAGAGACTAGGCAAAACAGCTCAATGCTCCACTTACTGTTGATCAGTCGGTGTCACCAGGAAAAATAAATTGTCACTAGACTACAGGTGACATCAGCCTAGGTTCAATGAGCTACCCATCAGTAGTACAGTTGGTCTCATGTACAGCCCCTTGTAGGACACAAAGGGGCCATTGTTGCCTAGCTGGGGTAGAACCAGAGCTAGAACAAAGCTACAGCCATTGTTTCTTGATGTCACCGGGTGTCAGGTGACAATTTATTTTTCCTGGTGCGTACTGTATCTTGAAGTATGAACTGATACCAGAACTTATCGTCTTTGATCACCACGATCTCCCGAGTACTTAACTGGACGGCTATGTAAGGTTTTAGGGTTGACAACATTGCAAAACTCTACTCATCTATTGTGTTTTTACAAATGCTTGGACTTTTTGGAGATTTTCGGATGGCAAGGTTGATTAAGGCCACAGCCCTAGTTTAATCTTCAGGTTACTGCCACACACAGCATCAGGAATCAGCCATGTTGATCATTAATGACCAGATCATGGGTTTTGAAAAACATAAAATATTGTTTTTTTTTGACAGATTTTAACAAATCTTGATGCAAATCAGTCCAAGCATTTGTAAAAACACAATACAGTATGTATTTTATTTTTTTTCTCTCATGTCACATACTTTATTTACATACTACATAGTTACTCAATAACCCATAACATTTAGTCTATAAATACTGTATCCGCAACTGGATGTTTTAGTTCCTCATCTCTTTGGACTACAACATCTGAGCTGCGGAACAGGAACTCATTGTTCCATTTCTTTATAGGTCTGTTTTTCTTTGTTTTCTTTTCTCTCTAAATCATATGCAATATTATCTCTTTGGACTACAACATCTCAGCCGCGGAACAGGAACTCATTGGTCCATTTCTTTATAGGTTAAAAGCCAGCACTACCATAATTGTTATACATACTACAACAATGTAAAAACAAACCTCCTCCTTGAAAGGAAAGGCGGCTGAGTTACACCACAAGAGATCCGATTCCCCGCTGACAACACTACCATCCATCAGCCATGTCACCGCAGAGGAATTGAATGAGGATGTGATCCTCAAACACATGAAGGAATTCGACGCCAAACACCGAGTTCAGCAGATGGGAAATCACGAGACGCGTAACCAACTAGGCAATCTCAAACACAGACACAACATACTCGAAGGGAAGATAGATGATGTCATTAAAGCTGTGAATCAACTCACTAATCACACCGACCAACAACACGACCAAGCCCCACACATGCCAAAACAAGAACAATACATCAAGCCAAATCCGGCACCATACTCATACAATCAGAAGCATTTTATGAAAGACCCAATGGCCTTACACCGGTCAATACACTCCAAGGTCGAATATCTAAAATTTAACGGAGAAAACTACACGGCATGGGAATGCCAAATTAACACCACATTGGATTTTGTCTTCCGACACAAAGATTTCTTGTCAAAATTGTCCAACTGGATCCTTATTGATGACCAACAAGAATCTTTGGTTGTGATCTTGCTTCAATCCTCAGTAGAACAGAAATTGATCAATACAGTTACACATGTGCGCCGTCCCAAAGACATCTTTAATAAGCTCAAAGGACGTTGCAAGAGAAACGGCCAACAAATTAAAGTCAGCCTATTTGGATGACTTTGAGATTTCTATCTTTTGGAACGACAAGCGTCAAATGACAAGCTCATCACCCAGTTTCAAGATTTCTTCCTTGAAGTGCAACAGAAGAAGTTTACGACGGTGTGAGAACTCATTTGGGACGGATGGCAGTTCTGTGAGGGGGAAATAACAATAAGATATTCCTGCTAAGTAATACTACTGTTACGGGTGGTTTGAAAGACCTGCCCCTCTATTATACTACACAGAATTCTTACAACAAAATTTATTTATTGTTGTGGCGTAAACTTTATGATAGAGAGAACTATGAGTAGCAATCCCTTATCAGACTTAGATCAGATTTTTGTTAGCAGAGCAAAGATATGTATGTTCTAGGGTGGAGGATGAATCAATGTGACTATTCAAATTGTATTGCCTTCTTTCTTATCCTTCAGCTAAGAGAGCAATGTGCTGATAACACTTTGCTTTAAGAGCACAACAAAGGAGCAACACTACTTATTTACCTGTTATTCTTCTCTGAGGTATGAAAGGTATGCTCAGAGGCAAACTTGATTAAGATCACTATTGGATGCTATGTGTGTTTTGGTGTTGTGCAACTACGAATAGAATTACCTCTCCCAAAACTGGCATGATTTTCCTTCTTGGGGGGAACAACCTCCCCTTTATATAGTAAAATATGAGGCATTTTAGCTGGTGAGTAGAAACATGAGGCATTTTAGCTGGTGAGTCCTAAACAAGCATGTGATGAATCATGTGACTATACATGTGACTCTACGTGTGACTATACATGTGACTCTACGTGTGACTATACATTAAACTTTAACTATGTACTTATAATTTAAACAAAACTGATTTCATCCTGACTGGGTTTTGTCTAAGTGCAGCTGGCCCTGTGGGTGTTCAGAGAGTGACTATGGGTTAAATACCCGGCAGAATCCAATTTGTCCATAAAAAAACCAGTAATATCCCTCCTTCTTGATATAAAACTATGCCTTTATGTACTTTTGATACTTGAACGCATTTAGCACACCACATCCCCCCCAGCTTAATGCTGTCCGCAGCATTCCTACTTCAAGTATCAAACACAATCTCCTCCTATCACATTCACCTATTCCTATTTGTTGTTTTCCAGAGTGCAGGGACCTAACCTGTACCTCCAAGAGTCAACTACTACTTCCAGATACTAGTTATTACTTCTTTTCCAATCCTACTCTGTCCCCTTTTTTTTGCAAGGCTTTTTACCAGATTTTACTAATTTTATGTTTTCTTGATCTCTGTCCAAGTGCAATTGTACAAATTTTCTGCTTTCCCTTCAAGGTAACTCCAAAGACTGGTCCTCCATTATCTGACTGATTTCCTTCTGCTTATCCCAAATTATAGTATACGTATATCCTAGGTAACCTTTCCCCCCTTTATCCACGTCCAAATCCCAGGATACTTAATGCACACTCTTTCATTCTCTTTCATGGTGATTGTTCCATAAGAAAAGGCCCGATGGTTGATGCTTCTGAAGGACCTTTAACCAAAAAACACTCTTGACCCCCTAATTTACCATTAATTTTCCTTCTTTTGTCCTTCACATCATTCTCCTTTTAAGGCCTAACTATACTTCTATTTGAATTAAACAAAGTGATATCCTGTCATCCTTGTTCTTCCTGCTTTGTGTCCCTCTCTGTTCCCGCATACTCCATTGTGTCCAGAAATCTTCCAACAGTCCCCATAAAATCTCCAAGTTCTACCTTCTTTGTTTATTATTCCCCTGATTTTTCTAGCCTACACCATTTGCAAGGGCATGTGATACCTCTTGGTTAATCTGAATCTAGTGGGTCATCCTGTATCCCTCCATTCCCTTCTTCATCCTCTTCATTCCCGCTTCCCCCCTTGGATAGAATTTCTTGATGTGACTTGCTGCATATCTTCTTGTTAACTTTGTACCATCCAATTCTTCAAGTTCATATGGTCCGTTCTGTATCTGCCCTATGACCCTGTATGGTCCATTCCACCTATTTTTAAACAACAAGCCCCACTGGTTTTCCAATGATTTATTATACACTAAGACCAGGTCCCCCGGATTCAAAGGCTCTCTTATCCGGTGCGCAAGTCTCCTATCCCAAAACTTTACAGATCCTTCTCTTGCTTTGCATAATTTAACCTCTGCTTTATAAATGTTCTCCTCCCTCTGTGCCAGTAGCTCTGCCCTAGTCTCCAAAAGTTCAGCTGTAGTCTTTATTTTTGTCCAATCCACACTTAGATAACTGCGTAATTCCATATCCACAGGCAACACTGCCGGCTGGCCAAATTGTAATTCAAACGGGGTGTATCCTGTGGTCCTCTTAGTAGATATCCTGTCCGCAAAGGTTACCAATGGCAAGTAGTCCTTCCACAATCTCCCATCTTCCCCACACATCTTTATTAGCGCATCCTTGATCTCCTTGTGCCCTCTTTCCACCATTCCCTGCGCTTCTGGGTAATAAGGTGTCACTACTCTTAATTTAATTCCTGTTTTCTTCATTGCTGATTGCAGCTCCTTCTTAAATTCTCCTCCGCCATCCACTGTTACCTCCTTAGGTATCCCAAATCTGCACACCCAATCAGATACAAACCATTCTGCTATACTCATTAACTTTAGATTTGTTAGTCCCACTGTTTCTGCCCAACCGGAAAAGTCATCCCTTGCTACTACAATGTATTTCCATTTACCAGCTTTCACGTGTACTGCATCCATACTTACTCGCTGAAACAATGTGGATGTTGACGTTGATTTCCCCTCTTCTTTAGGCAATTCCTTATTCCTCTTCTGACAGGCTTCACATGATTGCACCCACTTTCTGGCTATTTTCTTCATTCCTTCCCACCAAAATCTCTCCTTCAACCTTCTATAGGTTTCCAAAACTCCCCTTCTTTTTATTTTTATGAATTCCTTATCTCCACAGTCTACAGGTCTCCTCCATGTTAGTAAATATTCAGACATTTTCCTCCAAAAACTTGTATGTGTATTGTCTTCTACCCCTATTCGCAGCAACGTCATATTTATTTCCTTAGCTCCAAATCCTGGGTGTGGCGTAATCCAGGTATCTTCTTCATCAAAATCCTTCAGGTCTTCCTCATCCCCCGGTGGCCTTCTTGACAAGCTGTCTGGCATGGTGAATGTTTTTCCCGGCTTATGTACTAAATCAAAAGAGAATAGTTGGATAAAAGCCACCCATCTCGTCATGGGGGCACTAGGCAGGCTAGGGGTATTAATCATCTCAATCAGAGCTTTTGCGTCCACTTGTAATTCAAAGTGCTGTCCCCAAAGTATAGTCTGTAATTTCTTTAGAATTTTTGCAACCCCACATAGTTCTAATTTTGCCTGTGAGTATTCCGACTCTGTCCTTGAAAATCCCACTGATTCATAAATCACCGGCCTATATATACCTTCGTGATCCTCTTGCATGAGTACTGCCCCTGCCGCAATATAGCTTGAATCCACCGCCAAAGTTACTCGTCCCGCATCCTTGCCATACTCCAGGCTTTTTAACACTATGTCTTCCCCCACGATTTTTTTTAACTTCTCAAAAGATTCCTGGCACTTCTCGTCCCATTCGAATTTAACGTCTTCCCTTGTGAGTCTTCTGAGGGGTGCAGCTATGGCTGAGAAATTCTGTATAAACATTCGAACATAGACGCAAAGCCCCAGAAAACTCCGGATGTCTTTCTTAGTCGTAGGTGTTGGCCAACTCTGAATTTTATTCACTTTTTGTGCTGACATTATCCTCCCAGCTTGAGAAACTACGTGCCCTACTATGTCCAAGGCTGGAACGCAGCATGCAAATTTTTCCCCGGATATTGTAAGTCCTGCTTCCTCTATTCTAAATAGAATTCTCTCTAATGTTATTGCGTATTCCCAAACAAACTTCCGTATCTGCGGGTTCTCCTTTAAAACCACATTGTCATAATTTGATGTTGGCCCTTTTATTCCCCCGTCATCTATAAAAATTCCCACATGTTCGGGTATCTCATCTTGAAGGATCCAAGTCATCTGAGCTTGATACACTGCCACAGAGTTAGTAGCACCTTGTGGGAGCCTGGTCAACTGCAACCTCCCCAGAACTGTTTCAAATGTTGTTAAAGGCCTGGATACAGGATCCAATTCTCTCTCGTCATAGCCTCCCATAATGTCACCCAAACCATAACATGCTCTTCCTGAGAATGATTCCACGAATTCTTCAATTTTTGGGGGCAGGCCGGCATCTTTAATTGTCACTTTGTTTAGAACTTGTAAGTCATGCACAATTCTAAGCTTCCCATTAGATTTGGTCACACAGAACACTGGGCTTGAATAGCTTGAGGTGGATTGTTCATACAATCCCGTCTTGATCCTTTTTCTCACTAGTTCCACGAAATCTGGCAAAATAGGCTTGGGAATGGGTATTGGCCTCTTTTGCCATGGGTCATGAGCTGTTACTGGAATCTTGTATGGTTGACCATATGAGTGACGCAACAAGCCTCTTTCTTCTTCACAAAAGGCCACTGATTTCTGCCGCAACACTATTACATATTTCAAAAGTTTTAACTCTTCTTCAGAAAGCCATCCTGGTGGCCCAAAATTAACTAGCTTCAACCTTTCCTCCGTGATTCTTGCGGTGGGAAAGAACTGGGGTGGAAAAACTGTCAGAGGTGTCTTATATGGGTCCCTTGATAGAGGGGGTCTTTGCAGAGGGGGGTTAATGTCCTGCGGCATGGGGTGATTAATTGGCCTTATCTTCTTATCCACTGCCTTATACTTTGCGGCACAAGACTGTCTTTCCATGGTCACCAGAATTTTTTTTTTTTTTTTTACTTTTCCTGACTTTTCAGTGTTTTTATTTTATTTTTAGACTTATTTATTCTTCTTTACTTTACTTATTTATATTATTTATATTATTTATTTAGTTTTTTTTTTTTCTTTTTGCTGTGTCTCCCAAGCTTACTGAAGCTGCTGCAGTTTAAGGTCATACAGGACCCAATCCTCTGACTATTTTTTATGTTTATTTATTTTATTTTATATATATATATATATATATATATATATATTATTTTTTTTTTTTTTTTTTTTTTGGAGAATCTCCGACTGTATTGGGGATTCCTCCCCTCATATGGTGTCCTATACGATCACATGGTGATCTCGTCTTGCATCTTCTTTTTCTTCTCTTCCCTTTCTTTTTCCCCACTCCCGATCTCACTTCCCCAACAACCGACCCGAAATCAACTCCACCATCATCTCGACTCCCAACCAATACCGAAAACGCAATGGTTCCTTTCCTGACGACATATCTCTGCACCGGAAGGAAGGACCCCTACACGCGTTCAACCCGCTTGGCAGCCTTTCGACGAGTCGATGGCCTCAATGGTTTCTCTTCGTCCCTCTGGCCTATAAAAGGCCTCCCCCTTCCCTCTCTTTCCTTCCTCATCCTCCAGCAGCCCACTATGTCTTCCCCCTCCCCTACCATCTACTCCATCTCTTCCGATCACCCCTCCGACAACACCTTTGACAAGGATGGGGATTCCTTTACCTCATTCGGCTCCCTTCAGACCCCTCCTCGGCTCAGGCAGGCTATTCGCTTCATTTTCACCGGCGGGGACCCAGGTACGTATTCCTCTCTCTTCCTTCCAAGACTGAGACTCACCGTCCGCTTCTCTCTCTTTGTAGCCCGCATACCTACTATCTCCGATACGGACGCCGCCGCACCGGGATCCCCCCTCGATGCTCTCTCTAACCTAGGTAGGTACCCCCCTTCTCGACTCTATTCCCTTTTTATTGACTCGCTAACCACTGGCCCTTTTTTTTCATTTCCCCAGTGCCTCCCCGTATCATGAGGGACAGCCTCCGTCCGATCGATTTGTTTCTTGATGGATCGTTCGGAGAACGCACCCCGTTATTGACCTCTCCTTCCTATCAGTCAACCGCGCTCGACGGTATCCCCATACCAGCCGAACCCAAGGACGGTGAATACCAGCTCAACGACGCCGAGTGTGCGTTCAATCCCCTTTTTTTAATTTTTTTAATAATACTAATTTTCTCTTTTTCCTTTTAGTTGGTACTCCCTCCCAGCATGATGGCGGTGCCCCCCGTCCCGCTGTTTTGGACGGACCGGACGATGGCTTCGGGATGATTGGTCATTACCAGCTCGGTAAGTTCCCCTTCCCTTTCTTGATATCGCCGCTACGCCTGTTCTCCTCTCATTTTTACTTCCTTTTTCTTCTCCTCTGTTTTTTTTTTCTTAGCTGCTTACTCCGACGACTCCCCGGTCGTTTCACCGACCCCTGTCCGAGCGCCGTGTCCATACCTTCTTCGATCATCGTCTACCAGCCCCAACACCATTGTAACTGGCAAGACTCTTGGGAAGCCCCGCCCGCCACGAGCTAAGCGCTCGTTTCGTCGATCAGTCAAGACCCGTTCAGTTCCTCTTCGCTTACGAGACGCCAAGGGTCGTTTCGTATCCAAGCAGACCCCCAGTATGTCCCCCCATCACTTCTGTCCTCTCTTTCTTTTATCGCTAACGTCTTCTTTTTTTTTTTTTTTTTTCTTCATCATTTTTTTTAGATACTTCGGCGGCAGCCTACCCACCCGTTTCCGATTCGGCCTACTGCTTGGCTCCCTTCGAACGTCCTGCCGATATGACCGCGACGAATACTTTTCTTAACTCGATCGTCACCACCCCTGAAAATCTTCCTTTTAAGCTCGACGGCCCGGACCCTTTCTCTATCTGGTTCCCCCTTCCATCCTCTCACCCAGCTGTTGACCCTTTTCCATCCGGCCTCTCGACGATCCCTTCTCACGCCGATCCTCGTACTGCCTTTCGACTATCGTTTGTACATCTTCTTCGTCGTCTGGTGCCTTTCCTCCGTAGTTTCTCCCCCTTGCAGCACGAATGGGAGGAAGCCTTCTCCCTGCTTGAGGACCTATTCGCTGCTCATCACTACTTTCTGGACTCTTCCAAGTATTACCCTTCTGTGGGTGATTTAGCAGGCCCCTTGGATGGTTAAAAAAATTTCTTCTTTTTTTTTCTTTTTCTCTTGGTGACTTTTTTTTTTTTTTTTTTTTTTTCTTCCACCTATAATACACTGGTTGTACCCCTTTTTTTATTCTTTTCTTCATGCAATTTATGTTTTACAAACAAATGTTTTTTTATTTTATTTTTATTTTTGAAAAGAAGTTCCTTGGTTGAGCTTTAGTAGCCGAAGGGCTCCTCATAACTATAGGTATAGTACTTGTGTTTCCTCTGCCTTTCTATTTTCTTTTTCTTGTTAGCCACATGACTCCTATACCATTTCCCCCCCCCCCCCCCAGAATATAATTGCTGCCTCACTTTGGCACTTACAAAACCAAACTGAGAAGTCCATGAGCCTTCTCTGACAAATGCCCATGACCCTTTATTTGTCAATATTTGCAGAAAGTCCAAAGAATCTGTGAAACCTCCAGGTAATTCCCTGAGCCAGTCCTGTGCTTTTCTCTCCTTCTTAGGTCTGTGAGTCTCATCAAATATTTCCTTAAATCTACGTGGAACACGTGACACGTCCCGGTACCATTCTGACCCCAGGTATACCATGGTAGGTTCAGCTGCCCAAGCTTCTTCTGCTTCCTTAAACTGTTCATCAAAGATCTCCTTCTCCTCTTCTGTGAGCTCCGTAGCTCCTAGTTCTTTTGCCCAGTTCACTTGCTCCGCCAGGTGCAATTGCCATGCATCTTCTTCCTGTGATCCTTTTGCTACCAGGTCCTCTTTACTCGTTTCCCCGGTTGTGCTGGCGTGATCATCCTTACCTGACTCTGTTATGTCTATTGTCACACTTGGTTGGCTGAATAGTTTTTCAAGTTTTTCCAACTGGTCCCACTCAATCACTGGTATACCCCCCATTGTATTTTCTTTGTCAGAAATTTGGTCTAGTACCTCCCAGTCCACCAGCTGAAAGGAGCAACTTTGCCGTAGACTAGGTGCTTCTTTGTGCCAACCTGGGGTGTTGGGTAGACAAATAGGTATGCATATTCTCCTACCCTCTGTATCTGGAAAGCTTAGCACCTCTCCCTTCTTATTGGATAACTCTAACCTGATATTGTGATCTGCCAAAAATGGCCGTCCCAAGACTGTATGCACGGATCCTTTCACTATAAAGAAGTTTGCCAAGTGAGTGTAGCCCGGAAGGACACTAATAGGTATGTTCTCGGCCAATCCAACAATTGGCGTAAAATGGCCGCCTATCCCCTTCAACCTCATGAATATTTCGGTAGTTACAAGTCCTAGTTGATCAGCCAGAGTGTCTGGGATAATATTCATTTCTGCCCCTGTATCCACCAAGGTTCTTATCTTTCTTTTGTTTATGGTCATATCTACCATTCCTACTGGACATGCATATGTAAGGCCCGTCTCATCACTAATACCACTTTCCATCCCTGCGGAGCAGCTTATCTCCACATTATTCACCCCTTTTCCTGGTGGTGCCCCCTCCGGTGGAAATTCCTGCAAACTTTTCAGAAACTTTGGGGCAATTTTCAGGATTTCTTCTAAAGTGAGGGTGCATGTTTGTTTATAAAATTTGTTGCTTATTGATTTGTCTAACTTATTTAGGTTTTCCCCATTTTTTTCTTTCTCTTTTTCCCATGAAGGGTCATGTCCCTCCCTAGGAGCTATGGAAGATTTGTTTGGAGCTGGTCCCTCTTCTTCATTCTCCTCTCCTTCTACCCAGGATCCAGGAAAGCTTTTCCTTCTAGTAGGTACTTTCAGAGCTTCCTGATTTGGCGGTAAAGGTATGTTGGCTTGGTCTAGTGAGGTACTTGCTCTGGTTTGACTGCTGGTCTGCGTATTTCTTTCTTGTAGCCGCTGCGATTTCCGGAGTCCAAATCCCAAGTTAGTTTGCAGTTCTTCCTCCTCCATGTGTGGTCTAGGTGGTACCCATGATCCCCATTCTTCTAATTTGATGACGGCGGTTGTGGATTCAGATGTTGGAGAGGTCAGGCTGTTTTGTTCGTCATGGAATTTTTGCACCATTTGTCTTACTGACATATCTTTCTCCACCACAATAGGTTGTCTATTTGGATAATAGTAAACCCCTTGGTAGCGGTACATCCTTCTGTCTTGCATATCCTGGTTATAGGATTCACATTGAGACAAAGTGTGCTTTTCTTTGCAATAAAAGCATTCTAGAGTTGTAAACCGTGGTCTTGTGTCTGAGAATCCGGGTCTCATGCTAGTACCACTTGGTGATGCTGGCCTGCTTAGGTGGGGAGGCGGGTCTTTTGTATGATATTCTAGGGCCCTGTTAAGCTTCTGAATTCTTTCCTTTAGTTCCTCCGTATCATTAGGATCTTGAATTTTTACCCGCTTTTTGTTTGAATCCTCGGTGATGCCCTGAACTTCATCTTCATCAAAGTCAATTATTGTGAGCGCCATTTCCACGTATTCTTTCAGAGTTTCCAACTCGGGGATGATGTTACGTCCATCCTTAGTTTTCTTGAGTTTCTTAGCATGGGCTAGCTCTTTGGTGACTTCTTTCTTGAGCTCTGGTGAAAGGGCCCTCCAAAGTGGGTCTCCACTTTCTGGATTAAGGTGACTGTATTCCATTCTAAAGAAATAGTCTGTCATTTCTTCCAATTCGCCAATGAATTTTCGATACTCCACCCTGTTTTTCAGACCTTGGTTCTCCTGGGCTTTCTGAACCAAGCGTGGTATAGCGTCTTCCTTATATTTCCTAAAAGGTATGGCTCTCCCCCATTTCCTGACCAGTTCCTTCTTCAGCAGCTCCCAGTTCCCAGTCTCGTGTCCTTCCATTTGCTCTATAGCTTCACTGATTTTTTTATTACTGATAATCAAGGGTAACTGGAACGCCAGGTCTACTGCACCTGCATTTTGTATAAATGCCACCTTCTCCACTCTTCTTATAAAGACTTCTACTTCCGAACCGTCAAAGTGAAGGTTTGTTTTCTTGGCATCTAACATAACTCCTCTCTGTTCTTCCAAGAGTTTGATTTTGGTTTGCTGGCGGCGTTGACTAGTCTCCAATGGGTCCTCCAACATGGTCAAGATTTCTGGTGATGCAATATTGTAAGTTTGGTTCCCTGCTCCCACTGTTGTGTCTAGAAACTGTGTTCTGTCAGCATAAGGTGTTGATGTTGCAAATCTCAAGGATGTTCCTCTTGCTGGACGTGGTGTTTCCGGAATTGGAACTTGTTGCGGGTGGCTAAGTAAGGTAGTGAGCCTCTCCCTTTCTTTACGCATTTCCCTCAGTTCTTGCATCATTTCATCTACTGACTCCTGCAACTTGGACAGTTCCTGTTCCTTTTCCTGAAGGGCCACTATTGGATCCGTTTGAGAATTGGCCATTGTGGTTTTTGATTTGTAGATATCTGATATTGCTTCAAATTCCTCTGGTTGTAGCGGTTGAGTGTCTTTAGTTTGCCGGGGTATGTTATCTACGTATTCACTAAGAAATTCTTGCTCTTGTTCTGTTAAGCTTGGGTTGTGCCAGGTTACGTCTGTGCCCTGTAATTCGTGCTTTGGATGCTCCACTGTGAACAGATTATTATATTTTTTTTTTTTGCTAGTGAGGACTTTTTCTGATCTTCTGAATGTATATTTTAGGCCACTGTTGGGACACCAGATGTGAGAACTCCTTTGGGACGGATGGCAGTTCTGTGAGGGGGAAATAACAATAAGATATTCCTGCTAAGTAATACTACTGTTACGGGTGGTTTGAAAGACCTGCCCCTCTATTATACTACACAGAATTCTTACAACAAAATTTATTTATTGTTGTGGCGTAAAATTTATGATAGAGAGAACTATGAGCAGCAATCCCTTATCAGACTTAGATCAGATTTTTGTTAGCAGAGCAAAGATATGTATGTTCTAGGGTGGAGGATGAATCAATGTGACTATTCAAATTGTATTGCCTTCTTTCTTATCCTTCAGCTAAGAGAGCAATGTGCTGATAACACTTTGCTTTAAGAGCACAACAAAGGAGCAAGACTACTTATTTACCTGTTATTCTTCTCTGAGGTATGAAAGGTATGCTCA
Organism: Puccinia hordei; assembly: GCA_007896445.1. Taxonomy (NCBI): domain Eukaryota; kingdom Fungi; phylum Basidiomycota; class Pucciniomycetes; order Pucciniales; family Pucciniaceae; genus Puccinia; species Puccinia hordei. The sequence goes on from RDRW01000130.1 coordinate 97,073, forward strand.
GAGGCAAACTTGATTAAGATCACTATTGGATGCTATGTGTGTTTTGGTGTTGTGCAACTACAAATAGAATTACCTCTCCCAAAACTGGCATGATTTTCCTTCTTGGGGGGAACAACCTCCCCTTTATATAGTAAAATATGAGGCATTTTAGCTGGTGAGTAGAAACATGAGGCATTTTAGCTGGTGAGTCCTAAACAAGCATGTGATGAATCATGTGACTATACATGTGACTCTGCGTGTGACTATACATGTGACTCTACGTGTGACTATACATTAAACTTTAACTATGTACTTATAATTTAAACAAAACTGATTTCATCCTGACTGGGTTTTGTCTAAGTGCAGCTGGCCCTGTGGGTGTTCAGAGAGTGACTATGGGTTAAATACCCGGCAGAATCCAATTTGTCCATAAAAAAACCAGTAATATCCCTCCTTCTTGATATAAAACTATGCCTTTATGTACTTTTGATACTTGAACGCATTTAGCACACCACAACGGAAGAAATGTTTGGCCTGATCCTTCAGACAATCGCACAACCTCCCGTGGATGTAGACAAGAATTCATTCCAAAACAACTGGAATCACCGCTTGAATACATCCTCAGTTCCACTCACGTTGGATTGAGTATGTCAAGAGATCACTCAGGTTGAAGGAGAACTACACACCGGTAGCTCTGACAATCCTATACTCATCAATCATATGCAAACAAGGCCTAACAATGCTTGCCAACCCGCAAACACACCACGTATGAACGCCGCAGCCCAAACTCAAACTTTTGGAACTAAAGCATTGGCAAACGCTTTAGCTTTCAAGAACACAGCTCCAACGCCATCCCAAATGGCCAAAAAAGGAGCCAAGTGCAACTACTGCGGACAATCAGGTCACTTGGGGTCAAATTGTTGAATCCTTGCGCAAGACCTACACAAAGGAAAACTCAACATTGCAAAATTGGCGACTGCTCCCACTACCCAGAACAATCATACATCTTCTTAAGGAAGCTGTGCCTGTTTGAATATTTTATTGCTCAAAGATAAGACCAGAAAAACTATGACAAAAGATTAGAAAATTATAATGATGAGAAATGAAATGAATGAAAGAGAACCAACCCTCAATGGTTTTGTTTTTAACTAAGATAATTGATTGATAAGATGGACTGAATAGTAAAAGACTAGTAGACTGAGATTGAGGATAAGATCAGTTGTTGATTTTAAATGAGAAAGAATGGAAATGAAACAAACCCTAAAGATTGTAGGTGATAGCTGTTGAAGTTACCTCAGTACATGCATACTTGGCAACCAGTTGTGTAGTGATATTCAAAGTTGTAACCTAGATGAAACCTAAATGAGATTGTATTTAAGTAGCCAACTAGTTGTACCGGTTCCTACTTTTTCTTTTCTTCATTCAGTTTTCATCTCACTGTTTCAACTCAACTCGCACAACCAGGTGGGGTGTTGATAAACGCACGCCAAGCACGCACGCCAACGCCAGCCCGCACGCCAATTTTTTTTGGTTTTGGCGTGCGGGGCCTACACGCCAATTTTTTTTGGCGTGTAGGGTCTAAACGCCAAAATAAATTGGCGTGTAGGCCCCCCACGCCAAAAATGGTGTGCGGTTCCCACACGCCATTTTTTTCTGGCATGTGGGCCCCGCACGCCAAAGAAAATAGGCGTGTGGGACCCGCACGCCAATTGTTTGGCGTGCGGGTCTCACACACTCACGTAATCGAATGGCCCCTCCCATTCAATTACGTAAGCGGGGGATGTGTATATCCCATACACATCCCCCGCTCACGTAATCGAATGGGAGGGGCCATTTGATTACGTGAGCGAGCCCGAGTCTGTTTCCGGACTGGGGCTTGCTTATGGTCCTGGTTTGTTCAACCAGAACCACAACAAACACCACCCACTGCTCTCCGATTCAATCAACAAAAGCGGTGAGTCTGAAAATCCGAAAAAAAAAAAAAAAATCCAAAAAAAAAAAAAAAAAATCCAAAAAAAAAAAAAAAAATCCAAAAAAAAAAATCCAAAAAAACAAAAAAAAAATCAAAAAATGAGAAATAAAAAATGAGGAAAAAACCCCCAAAAAACCAAAAAAAGGGTTTTTTTGGGGTTTAATTTTGTGGAAAAGCCCACAGGCCCAGGGCTCCAAGACCCAACTGGCCCAAAGACAGGGCCCAATGGCCGTAAGAAGGGGCCCCCCTCTGCCCATCACCTCCCGTGGGCCCACAGGCCCACTTTGATGCTCCAAAGGGGCAATAAAACATTCAAAGGGGCCATTCAAACCCCCCAGGCAGCTCAAAGGGCCCCGTATAAGCCCCCAACGCACACCATCCCCCCCAAAAGTGGCCCAATGGGCCCATCTCAAACACATCTCTTCCTATTTCTATTTTTTTCACCGTAAATATAGTAGCACGTGCTGACAAACTCTCCCATTCAAATCCAAACAGATTCCGCACAATTCACCAAATCACCAGCAAACGATGTCTCACACTGGTCATTACAACTCCTCAAGCAATCAGCCTCCACGCCCATACGGATTCTATGAGGTTGACCCCAACCATCACCCGCACGCCCCACTTGGCAACATGTATCAAAATCAAACCTCTGCGTATGGAAATTCACACGTGCTTGGCCAACCTGCAGCTCCAATCAATCAATCAGGCCACCTAGCAACTAACTATGGCTACCCAAGCAACCAATATGGCCAAGCCCCCCAGCCCCTTACTGTCCCCTCAGCCCACCCAGCCACCTACAGCTTCAAAGACAACAACTACAGACTGGCAATCCAGCCAAACCCTGTCCCCCCAGCCCACCCAGTAGCGCAGCCTGTGTTCCGCCCATATGAGGTACAATTGCCTCAATTCACCCACTATCACAATTGACCTCCAGCCTCTACCTATCAGCTTGATCCAGCCCAACCATCCTATCTGGCTCAGCCAGCCCTCGGTTTGTTCCTTAATGCCCTATAATAATTATGATACCACTAAGGAATCCCAATAGCCCAATTCTGGATAATCTATAGTTTAATGCTGATATATCATCAAGAATTGGCCACAACCTACCTTCAATAAGGTAGAAACCACAAACCCACATGAGTACTCCTTGGATGCCTATTAATCATCCTCTGTTTGGGTTATATTTCAAAAAAAACTTAAGTCTGATGTTTCATTCAAGTGGATGAGCAAGACAGTGGTGGAAATTACAACTCAAGGGCATGTGAATGAGAAATAAAAGGGAAACCAAAGAAAAAACAACCCCCGGTACATATATCAGAAGTGGCAGTTGGCTAAAGCTATTTCTATATCTTGGGAAAACAAAATTTGGAGGTTTTGAATACAAAAACATTTGTGAAACTCTTCATGGGTTTTTTTCCAATCAACCATTGGCAAACCATCATGACCAATCCGGTTAAATCCCATGGAGCACAAAAAGTTGAGAAAGTATAATCGGAGGTTATCCAAAGTTCCGTGAGGCATCACAGAAGTATTACCACTATTGACCTTATGTTTCAGAACATTGGCGCCAAATTCCAATAAGGCCGAAGCATTTCAAGTAGTTGGACGTTTGGACCCGTATTTGTTAGTGACAAAGGCGGTTGTTGGACCAAAAACCAGGAGACCAGCAAGCATCCGCATTTGCTCCCGCGTGTTTAATGTTGACCACTCATCAAGCTTTTTATACTTTGGTCTTGTTGGTGACTGGAGACCGCAGATGTAACACAAGGCTGACATAGCCCCCGTGAAGTATAGACCAAGGACCTTGAGACCGGAGGTGTTTGGTTGGGGGCTTGATCCATCCTTTGCGTGACTTCCAAGGTTTTCATAAGTTCGTTGGAATGCAAGATGGGCAGTATGCACCAAAGATTTGTCCAGGGGGAGAGGCTGCCATTCACTGCCCTGTTGCTCCATGTGTCGAAGGGCCCAGAAGTCTTGCAAAGCACTTTTAAGCCAGAGATAAGCGTGGTCACTTGGAGAAAAGTATGAGGCCAGATTTGCCGCAAGTGTGTGGGTCTGGACACGTTTGGACGGCGGCGCCTTCCGGTTCTCCTGGGAAGCCTCGAGCTGTGCCATGTTGACAACTTCAGGAGTTATCAGAGAGAGAGCACCAGGTTGAGTGGGGTTAAGAATTCTCTCTGCATACCACACAAATATCAGCCTTTGTGATGTATGAACAAGTGAGAAAAAAAGTGATTAATTACCAGATTTGCATGCCTTCAGAAGTGTATCCACTTCCCTCCAAAAGACTCGGCTGAACTCCTGTGGCATCGTTGGATGTGGTGTGACCATTGAGCGAAGGTGTGTGAGGATGAATGCTATGTTTTGAATCATTTTCTTGGCTGAACGGTGTGACCACGCAATTCCACCCGCCAAATTTTCATTCAAATCATCTGCCAATGCTTTTGGAAGCATTGGGCCAGGGATAAATAGACCCATAGCTGTGCGCAAAGGAGGGATGTTAATTACAAGATGGGTGTGCATAAGCAATGGGGAGTGACTTACCAGGAGGCGTCAGGACCGGGGGAGGAGGAATTGATTCGCCCGGTGGTCTTTGGGTAGGTGGCTTGACTGTTGATGGCCCAGCAACAGGGGGGTTCCGTGGAATTCTGAGGCCTTGCAGTGATTGCGCAGTGATGAATTCGTGAGAGGTGGGATGAGGGGTGAAGAAATTATACATGGGGCCTGTATTTTTAGAAGAAGAAGCAGAGTTGTCCAGGCGCGCCTTTTTGCTCGTCGGGTCTTCAACCGTAGGATCTTCAATTCGTACCATGTCATAGCGATATCGGGTTTGTTGTGGCACCGGTTCATGGACTGGCTCCTGGTGGAAGGTAGGTTTGGGACATCCATGAAGGAATTGTTGGAGGACTTGCTGGTCTTCTGCACCATCTTCAGAGTCATCTGTTTCACCCTCTGCGTCAGGGTCTTCAGAGCTGTCCCGGATGGCTGGATTGTTAATTTCTCGTCTCCCGTCCGCATTGGGGGCTTTGGAGGACTTCTGGCCAATGAGTGCTTGGTCCCTTTGTACGCCGTGAAGGAAAGACTGGCCAAAGGTGTTGAGGGTTGTCTTGTGGCCTTTGACATCTGTCCGCATCTCTCCGCTTGGACGTGGGGATCCATCAGCTGGGTTTGTTGTGTTGGGCTGGCCATATTGAACATCCTTGTTGATTTGGTTTGCAAATTGATTGAGCGTGGGGATTGGGTTGGTTGCAGGAGGTAGGTGATCAGGAGTGTGTGCATATAAGTATGCAATTGAGTCGGTTGCAAATTCAGGGCGTGGGTGGGACTGTGGTGGAGCAGGCCTAGTGGCGCCTAAGGTGTTTCTAGCCGGGGCCGGGGTTCTGGAGACCTGTTCATGCTCATCGTCTGACTGCTTGTATTCAGCCTTTATTTTAGAGGCCCAATTCTCCAGGTTTTCACGTTCATCTGGTTTCAACGCAGGGTGCCGCGCCAGCTCTGTGCATTTTTCCCAGAGATCCAAACCTGTGTAATGGTGGGAGGGTGGGTGGGAGTGAGCCAGGGACTTATATTATACACAAAATAAAGGAATGAATCTCACGTCCTAGTTCACTGGTCTGATGTGAAGACATTGTTGATTGTTGAAGTCAAATTGGTGATTTGTGCGGAATCTGTTAGCATTTGAATGGGAGAGTATGTCAGCACGTGTTACTATATCTATGGTAAAAAAAATTTGAAAAAAAAAATTGGAAGAGATGTGGGGATTGATTGTGTTTGAGATGGGCCCATTGGGCCACTTTTGGGGGGGATGGTGTGCATTGGGGGCTTATACGGGGCCCTTTGAGCTGCCTGGGGGGTTTGAATGGCCCCTTTGAATGTTTTATTGCCCCTTTGGAGCATCAAAGTGGGCCTGTGGGCCCACGGGAGGTGATGGGCAGAGGGGGGCCCCTTCTTACGGCCATTGGGCCCTGTCTTTGGGCCAGTTGGGTCTTGGAGCCCTGGGCCTGTGGGCTTTTCCACAAAATTAAACCCCAAAAAAACCCTTTTTTTGGGGGTTTTTTCCTCATTTTTTATTTCTCATTTTTTGATTTTTTTTTGTTTGTTTTGATTTTTTTTTTTTGATTTTTTTTTTTTGATTTTTTTTTTTTGATTTTTTTTTTTTTGATTTTTTTTTGATTTTTTTTTTTGATTTGTTTTTGTTTTTTTTTTTTTTTTTTTTTAATTATTTCCTTTTTGTTACTCACATCTTTGTTTTTTAATCGGTGGGTGGTGGCGAGCGTCTGTTGCTTGAATTCGTGGTCGTTCTGGTTGAAAACAACCAGACCGACGGTCTGATTCCTGAAAGGAATCAGACTCGGCGGGCTCGCTCACGTAATCGAATGGTCCCTACCATTCAATTACGTGAGCGAGGGGATGGATATGTATATCCCCATACACATAATACATGTATGTATTATGTGTATGGGGATATCGCATGCGATATCCCCCCACACGCCAAACAATTGGCGTGTGGTACCCGCACGCCAATTGTTTGGCGTGCGCTCCCACACGCCAATCGTTTGGCGTGTGGGAGCGCACGCCAAACAATTGGCGTGCGGGTCCCACACGCCAAGTTTCTTTGGCGTGCGGGGCCCACACGCCAAAAAAAAATGGCCTGTGGGAACCACACGCCATTTTTGGCGTGCTGGTCTCACACGCCAATTTGTTTTAGCGTTTAGACCCTACACGCCAAAAAAAATTGGCGTGTAGGCCCCGCACGCCAAAAAAAATTGGCGTGCGGGTTGGCGTTGGCGTGCGCGCTTGGCGTGCGTTTATCAACACCCAACCAGGTGTGCTCGCTTTGTTGTCTCCTCATTCTCAACTCGTGTAGTGTCTTACACTCGTCGGTCTTTCATAAGGTGTGCTCGCTTTGTCGTCTCCTCATTCTCAACTCGTGTAGTGTCTTACACTCATCAGTCTTTCATAAGACTCTCTGCGACTACTATTTCTATAATAGCTATTTTATTGTTTTAGTAAGTAGTGAACAAGATCAGATTAAGTGACTGAGAATAAAAGAAGAGAGGATTAGTGATTTTGATGATGATGAGTGATTGAAGTTGAAATGCATGATGGTTGCATTTCTCACCAAGTTGGAAGCTACAAAGGCTATCCAGAGTTACAGCTTCTTCGAGTAGTGAGTCGAAGGAGATGGGGAATCTTGATCTTGCTGATGTGTGACTTGATGATTTGAGTGACTTTGGTGGTGAGTGGAGAAGTGAGAAGTACCGGGATCCGGGATCCTTTGTGATTCAGTTGTAAGTGTCACAGCAGTGTTACACTGGCAACATTCCAACACCCCCCTCAACTTGGTGAGTAATGAACCAGAAAGCATTTCTCACGAAGCCTATTCAGGGATTCAACGCTGCTTGATTTTGTGAGAGTATCGGCTATCATATCTTCGGAAGGAATCAGGGTTACCGTAATTTCATTATTGTTGTTTAGATTCCGTAGCCACTTCATCTTTATATCCAGATGTTTTGTCTTTGAGTTGGATCCAAAGTGCTTGATTTTTTCGTCTAAACCTTGATTGTCAATGTGAAACGTTGATGGTTGAAGCTCTTCGTTCCATAGTTCCTCCGCAAGAAATTTAGTCCACTGGTTCTCTTGGACCCCGTCAGATAAGGCATTAAGCTCAGCTTTGGTTGAAGATAGCACGATGTTACGTTGTCGCTTGCTGTTCCAAGATACAGGACACTGTTTCCAGAAACAGATTGAGCAGCTACAAGAGAGACAAGTCTCGAGATTGTCTGCCCAAGTTGCATCGGTGAAGTGCTGAATTGATTTTGAATCGTCAGGACTAGGTCGCAGAGTGAGATGTAGATGTCTTGTCCCCTTTATGTACTTCCAGCAATGAATCACCTCTTTCCAGTGGTTGATACCGGGGTCGTTATTGTATCTGGAGAGGATTGATACGGCGGGAGCTAGATCGGGTCTAGTTTGACAAGAGAGATAGTTTAAAATTCCGGTGTATGTTCTGTAATTAACGTTGTAGTGATCCATTCCACTTCATTACTATATTGTAAAGATTACTTATCATTCATAAACCCCAAATACTTCCACATATACACATATAAATCCCAAACCTTACACATATTCACCATTATTATTGCATAATCAGATTCTACACCCCATTTTAACCCTAGTCACTCACTCCAACCACCCTCAAATTCCTCATGGTTCAAGAGTTACAGGCAAACCAAGAATAATCCAGCAAGTTACAGTGTAAAGCAAGTTATAGAATACAATAAGTACATATTATAAGTAGATATATTACACAACCAAGATACAAAATACATATTATATAAAATACATAGACACTACATAACATACACTGCACATGACTAGGCTTTATTCAGTAACATCTTACATCATATCTACTGTACATAAGTTCTACCTTCCCACTACTCATCTGTCACTATCCTGACTATTTCATATAAGTCACTTTCTCACTACTCATCTGTCATGTCCTTCTTTTTTCCCACCAGCTACATGTCATAGCCTAGTTGTTCCTCCCTCCAGCCTTATGGCTCCTCCTCTTTCTCAGATATATAAGGACACCTGTTCCTCCCTCTTGTTCCCTTATGGACCCCAGACTTACTAAGTTACCCCCTACATATACCAACATTACAGATCCCATAAATTAGTATACATACTTAGTAGAGTTACCATCAACCTATAAATATATCAATATAAATATCAGTTTAGATTCAACATAAGAAGATTGCCCCTCTCTCTTTCTTGACCCACCTTGACTCCAAAAGCTACAAACCCTTGCCTCTTATTATACTTATATTACATATACTTTATACATCTCATCCCCCCTTATCCATCCCTCTCACCTGGTGTGTGTGGTAAACAAGCACATTAGTATTAGTCTTCTAAGAGTAGATATAAATTAGCCACACCTTTTATTTTATTCTTAGTGTTACACTCATCCCCTTAGCATTAGTCAGGAAGGCAGCTCTAATATCAGCACCTTTGTCATAACCTACATTAGTACTAGTGTAGTTATACATATCCCTTCCAAGCTCTATTCTGTCCCTTGAGTAGTTCCACAACGTTGAGCTTAGTAAATTCATTTTTTTCTTCTTGAGTGGCCGGTTTGAGTTGCACCAATACTGATAGTGGTGTGTTGACTGGTTTGCAATCATCTAGTCCGAGCATGCCTAGTCCTTTGTCAATGAACTTTTCTTGCAATAGAGAAATGGAACTCTCTGTCTTCTCAACATCCATACCTAGTAATGTGTTGGGTTTGTGGGCGGCACTGCCAGCATAATTGCCTAGGATGAAGTCATCCCAGTTAAACTGGGATGCACTCAACCAATTTAAACTTGGTTGAAATCAACTGATGAAATGTAAATGCAAGGGACCCCCCTTGGTTATATATTTCATTGGTTGAGGTCAACCTACTTTAAATTGGTTTTTTTTGCATCCTAGTTTAACTGGGATGAACTCAACCTAGGCAATTATTCTGGCAGTGCGGTGGAGTTGGGAAATTGAGCTAGGAATAATTCTTCAAATACATTGACGTTTCTGACTACGACCAAATCATCTACATGGAAAAATATGAACAATTGCTTGTCTTTATGAATGTATAGACAGGGATCAGAGGTTGATTGTTGATAGTTGATGTCTTCAAACCATGCTGTTAGCGTCTCGTACCAGTTTGCGGGGGCTTGTTTGAGTCCGTAAAGTGACTTTTTTAGTCTGAGGAAAGGAGCTTTTCTCAACAATCCTTCTGGCGTCTTGATGTACAGTTCCTCCTTCAGAGGTGCGGAAAGGAATGCGCTCTTGACGTCAAACTGTCGAATTGGTAGCTTTTTGTCGATGGCAAACATGAGAGTCATCAGTAGGGTTGTAAATTTGCCCATCGGCGCAAACGTGTTTTCATAGTCTTCTCCTTCAATTTGAAGGTATCCTTTTATACATAGGCGAGCTTTCTTTCTCTCTTCTGCGGATAGAGTGGCTGGTTGTGTTTTGAAGACCCAGAGCGTGCGTAAAAACGAGTTTGGGGTATCAAGAATGTCTTCCCATACTTTGTGATGCTTGATGTTGGAAAGTTCCTCTTCAGCTGCAACAAGCCATTTGTCTTTTTCACTCGATTGCATTGCGCTTTTATAGGAATTGGGATCTGAGGTTAAGTACAAGTACTTCACTGGTTTGATCTGAGAGGTACGTTCACAAAGCATCCGTGTATTTTCAGGTTCGGGTGTGAGACTGGTTGCTATGTTGTCATTGCTTTTGTCTACAGTGATGTCTATTTCCTCAACTGGTTCATCAACAACTCTATGTATTACTGGTTCTTCTTCAATGGAGATGTCCCAGTCTGATGATTTTGAAGCAGGTGGTGAGTATTCTAGGAATTGAACATGCTTTGTGTCTATGACTTTTCCTTTGTCTGACAGTACCCAATAGGATCTTAGTTCATTGGTATAACCAATTAATCTGCCTAGTTGTCCTTTCGGTCGTAGCTTTGACTGCGTTTGTTTGGGTAGAATTAAGAAGGACAGACGATTTCCAATTGGATGGAAATAATTGAGAGGAAGGGATCTGTTTTTGAATAATTTGAAAGGTGACTTGTTTGTCCTGTGAGTCGGAATTTGGTTTAGTGTTAGACAGCTGACTTTTGCGATTTCTCTCCAATATTTGCGATCTATTCCAGAGTCTTCCAGAATGGTTCGCATTGATTCAAGAATTGTTCTGTTGAATCTCTCAGCTAGCCCGTTTTGTTGTGGAGTGTACGCATCGGAGGTTCGCTGCTTGATTAGGTGTAAGGAACAGTATTTGCTCATGTTTGAGTTTAAGAATTCAGATCCTCTGTTGGAATGGAAAACAGATGGATAGTATCCAAAACGTTTTACTTCATAGTCAACTAGAAATGAGATTGTTTCCGCTACATCGCTTTTGAGCTTTATGGGGATGGCGGCGCAGAATCTAGTGCAGCTATTGACGATAGTTGAAATGTATCTGTTTCCGTCGTATGATTGAGGCCATATGGGTCCTATTAGGTCAAAATGTAACTCTTCAAACGGTCTGGATGCTGGCTTGTGTTTTGATTTGAACGAAGCTTTGGTGACCTTTGCAACGGCACAGGATTCACAGTTGTTGACGATTTTGAGGGGAATTCCTAGTTTCTTCCCCAGTCAATGATAACTCACATGTCCTAGGGATTTATGGATGAACTCAGCGGATGATATATAACTGGAGTGATTGACATTCTCAAAGTCAAGACTGGGAAGATTTCCTATGTAATTTCCGCTCATTTTCAAATCGTTGTTCTTAGTAATTTCAAATGAGTTTTTGTGAAACTGAACAATGTAGTCTTCTAACACTAGGAATCGAACCGATAAGAGATTTACAATAATGTCGGGGATGTACAAAACCTGATTGAGGAAAATCTTGCCGAACTCGTTTTTTAGGCAAATCAATCCAATCCCTTTTATCTCCAGTTGATCCATTGCAGAGCTGGTTTGAACGCGTCCTAGTTCTTTGAGTTCTAGGGTGTGAAACAGATTGTGATTCGACGTCATATGAGCAGATGATACCGAGTCAAGTATGAATAGATGAGGTGACATAGATAAGGATGAATGAAAGCTACTGACCGAAGATTCGGTCTTTGGAGTGGTTTTCTTCGAAGAGTGGGCCAGACGTTTGTCTGGATAGAGGGTCAAACAGTTCTCTTGTGGATGGTTGGCTAGAGGATTGTGAGCTCCTCTTCGACATTTTTTGGCATCATCTGTGTACAACGTAATAGGATTGGTCTTCGATCCGGCAGCATTTGTACGGATTTCAATGTTGTGTTCATGTACTCGGAGGTGCTCAAAAACCATGTCAATTGTAGGTTCCTTGTCGGAGTGAGTGATCTGGTTCACAATGTTGTTCATGTCTTGGGGAAATTTGTGAATGACCATGTGTCCAATTGCGTCGTCCGAGAAGTTCCAGCCAACTTCAATGAGCTGGGATTGAAAGTTTTTCATAGTTGTTATGAATCCAGGTATGTTGTTAGGCGTGTACGGAGCACGTAGGAACAATTGAAAGACTCAAGATTTGTTTGATACTTGGTTTGAGGCAAAAAACTTTACTATTGACAGCCAGATGAGCTTGGCATTGTCTTTGTTGTTTGAGTCGACTACGTTTGCCTGGACGTTGGATTCGAGTTTTGCAACTAAGATCGCTTTAAGGAAGTGATTATTTTCTTCAGATAGCTTCTCGTTTCTTGAAGTAAGGGCATCTTGCAATTTTACAACATCGAGGAAGTTGAATACACGTCGTCTCCAATGAGTGTAGTTGTCCATGGTGAGTAAGGGTATTCCTTCAATGACGGTTTTGAGAACGTAAGAGTTAATAGCGTCCATTGTTTTTTAGAGGTATTCTGGTCCTTTGATAGAGTTAGAGCACGTGATTGTCGTCGTTCAGTAGCGTAGTTTGACTGTTAATCGTAAGGAAGCTGTGCCTGTTTGAATATTTTATTGCTCAAAGATAAGACCAGAAAAACTATGACAAAAGATTAGAAACGTATAATGATGAGAAATGAAATGAATGAAAGAGAACCAACCCTCAATGGTTTTGTTTTTAACTAAGATAATTGATTGATAAGATGGACTGAATAGTAAAAGACTAGTAGACTGAGATTGAGGATAAGATCAGTTGTTGATTTTAAATGAGAAAGAATGGAAATGAAACAAACCCTAAAGATTGTAGGTGATAGCTATTTTATTGTTTTAGTAAGTAGTGAACAAGATCAGATTGAGTGACTGAGAATAAAAGAAGAGAGGATTAGTGATTTTGATGATGATGAGTGATTGAAGTTGAAATGCATGATGGTTTCATTTCTCACCAAGTTGGAAGCTACAAAGGCTATCCAGAGTTAAAGCTTCTTTGAGTAGTGAGTCAAAGGAGATGGGGAATCTTGATCTTGCTGATGTGTGACTTGATGATTTGAGTGACTTCGGTGGTGAGTGGAGAAGTGAGAAGTACCGGGATCCGGGATCCTTTGTGATTCAGTTGTAAGTGTCACAGCAGTGTTACACTGACAACATTCCAACACTTCTTCCCGCCCCGCACCAGTCAGATTTTGTGCCATTGACACGACAGCACCCCATGATGACACCATCCTGGTTGATTCTGGAGCATCTGCATGCGTAAGCGGGAATTTCCCATTGTTTATTTTTGAGCAACAGCTAACTGTCCCTGTACCTGTATTATTGGCATCCCGGAAATCGACGCTCACCCTCACTGGAATTGGCAGTCTGAAAATCCCAACACCTAACGGAACCATTAGGATTAAGACCGTGTATCACAATCCTACAATCCCTTATGTCATCCTCTCACTCGGATTCCTCGTCACCCACGGATTCCAGCCAATTTTTGACAAAGATTGTACCATGTCTCTTGCTCACACGCATCACATTTTTCATACTTCCTTTTCCAACTTTTGTTGGAATCTTGTTACTTCCCCCCCCTCTTACCCCACATCTTGCAATGAAATCACCATTGCATCAATGTCAAACAAGCCAAGCATGGAGTCCATTAAATGGCACAAAAGGCTTGGTCATGCAAACAACAAGATGTTCAAAATCTTTCTTGAACATTTTCTTGGGGCCGAATATACATCTAACTGGTCCACGTTTTTCTGTGAACCGTGTGTCATGGCAAAATCAAAAGGTAAACGATTCCTCCCGCCCTCAACGGTCCCTAAAGAGGACATCCTTGATCTACTCGTCTCCAACGTGATGGGTCCTTTTGAAGTGGACATCCATGGGTGCCAATTTGCGCTTACACTGCGGGACCACGCGTCAATGTACACGTTACTAATCCCCCTCAAACAGAAATCAGATGTCACAAATCAACTTAAGATTTGGTTCGGCACGTTCAAGAATTGGCTCAGATGTTTCCCACGTTTCCTCCATTGTGATAACGGTGGAGAATTTATGTCAAAGAAGCTCCAACAAATACTCGACAAACGCGGCATTGTCTTGGCACACTCATCTCCATACCATCCAGAAGAGAATGATGAAGCTGAGCGAGTAAACTTTACCATAAACAACATGGCCCGGGTTATGACACAACAAAGCAAGCTCCCCCAATGGTTCTGGAGCTACGCTCAGCAGGTAGCCGTTTACATACACAACTGACTTCCCCACTCTCGGATTGCACCCAAGACCCCCATTGAATTGATGTACGGGAAAGAACCAATTCCCAAACATATCTTTCCATTCAGGGCTAGGGCCCTTGTTTTCAAACCAGTAGAGAAACAAGATGGAACGTTTGACTCTCGCGCAGACGAGTGTTTCCTTGTAGGTTACCCTCCGTCTAAAAAGGGCTGGATTTTTTACAATGAACATCTCAAAACATTCACTCACTCGGCCAACACAGTCTTCCCCAACTACCAACAACTTCCCGTGGCTCCCATCCCTACATCTAAAAATGATCTATCTTGTATCTTAAACAATCTTGTTCTAGGCAAAGAACCAACGGATATTGAAGCAGACATTCAACAGGAGGCGGTTGACTCACTTCCCCTTTTAATGGACGTTGCCATTCCAAATAACATTCATCAAGCCTTGTCAGACAAGAACTCAACAAAATGGAGGGAAGCCGCCAAACTTGAACTATCCCAACTAGAACGCCTTGGAGTCTGGGAAGCGGTCAGCCCACCTTGTAGAACCAAAGTCATAGGTACACGTTGGGTATTTGCAGTCAAGCGCAACCCTGAGGGTTCCATATCATCCTTCAAAGCGAGATACGTAGCTCAAGGATTCAACCAAAAACCTGGGATTGAATGCGGCAACACCTTTGCACCCACAGCGTCACTTGCGACACTACGACTTCTCCTCTTGATCACAGTCCAACAACAACTGTCATTACAGTCCTTTTATGTAAGCTCTGCATACCTCTATAGCCCAATCAAAGAGGAGGTATATGTTAAAGCACCTACGGAACTTCGACCAGAATTAAAAGGCAAAGTACTGCTGCTCAAGAAGGCACTGTACGGCACCAAGCAAGCGGGCCGTTGTTGGTGGCTCCACTTCGGAGGAATTTTGGCGTCCATCGGATTCACGGCGTCAGAGATAGAATCATCACTTTACGTTTACCGTAAGGCCGATGTGTCCATCTTTTTCTGGATGCATGTTGATGACGGCCTGGTAGCAAGCAACTCACCTGCAGCATTTTTGGCACTCCAACGGGACCTAACAACACATTTAGATGTGAAATGGACGGAATCAGTCGAACAAATAGTTGGTTTAAATGTACTACATGTTGATGGATCCATTTTACTTGAGCAACACCTTTTAACATGCCAGGTTGTATCAAACTACAAACTTCCGGTAATCCACCAAAACACAACACTACCCAACAACTTATTGACTACTTCAAAAGAGGACCCCGTGGATTCCACCAACTTTCGCTCTGTTCTGGGATCTCTGATGTATCTTGCTTGTGGGACGAGACCAGACATCGCATACACCGTCAAAATGTTAGCTTGGTACAGTAGCCAACCTTCACAAGAACACTGGAAGGCGCTGGATCATCTCATCGGCTATGTCAAGAAAAACCCACACAAGGCTCTCACTTTTGGTCCCGGCGAAGACGCCGTGCGGCTATTTGTTGATGCAGGCTGGGGCGGCGAACATGAATGCTTCACTTCCGGTTATTTCCTGCACCATTGTGGGAATGCCATTACTTGGGGATCCAAGCGGCAAGTGGTGGTTGCAATGTCAACTTGCGCAGCGGAATATGTGGCCCTTTCAATAGCAGCTCAAACACTGGCGAATATCAAGCTCATTTTAGACAATACTTGCCCCTCCAGCAAGTATGAAATCCTGTGTGATAATCAAGCGGCCGTTTTGGTAGCTACCAACAACGCGCCACGGAAAAAGACTGCATACCTTCAAAGGGCATTTTATTTTGTCAACGACTTCGTCAGGAAATACGCCGTCAAACTGTTCTGGATACCCAACACCCAGGAACTGGCTGATATATTCACCAAACATCTTGGCGTGTCGAAACACTTGGCCGGATGCAACACATTGAAACTCAAAGATTTCTTGGGACGACCAACCAGGCCATGTTGATTTTGTAGTCTTTTCTATCTCTCTATTTCTAATTTATCTTTCTCTCTCTCATTTTATATCTCATATTTTTTACAATATTGGTGTTTGTAAAGTTTCTTCAGGTTGTGGGGGGCTGTAAGGTTTTAGGGTTGACAACATTGTGAAACTCTACTCATCTAAATTGTTTATTTTATTTTTTTCTCTCATGTCACATACTTTATTTACATACTACATAGTTACTCAATAACCCATAACATTTAGTCTATAAATAATGTATCCGCAACTGGATGTTTTAGTTCCTCATCTCTTTGGAACACAACATCTCAGCCGCGGAACAGGAACTCATTGTTCCATTTCTTTATAGTTCTGTTTTTCTTTGTTTTCTTTTCTCTCTAAATCATGTGCAATATTATCTCTTTGGACTACAACATCTCAGCCGCGGAACAGGAACTCATTGTTCCATTTCTTTGTAGGCTAAACACCTATAAGAGTGACAAAGAGAAAGGAGTATTACACACTGGTAAGTATATTGCCAATCACTCTAGAGATAGGTTATGTAGTATACAGGGATTATTGTCCTGTACACTCAAGATGGTAATAGATTTATGGATTTGTGGATCCGGGGTGAGATAGTGCAGACAATCATCTGTCCGGGGTGAGAAAGTGACAATTATTTGTATGACAGAGATCACTGCAATCTTGGGAAAACAGATGAGGCCCCCAAATGTCAGGGCGCGTCTCTAACGTGGCGACGCCTTGAATAAAACCTTAATGGTTTGAGCTAATATCCGAATGGAATAACTATAAAGGGTTGCTACTCAACTCCGCTACCTAGCTGGAGGGGGAAATACCACACCTCTAGCTAGAGGGGCAGGTTGATCTCTGCAACCAAAGTTGGAAGACTCCTGGGATGATATAGGGAAAAGGGAGTTAAAGAAGAAGATAGCTTGAACTTATGGTGGTCGGCAAAGTTTGAGCAGAGGAAGTAGGGGAAGATGAAAAGAGAAAAGAATCCAGTAAAAGCCCCTGTTGTAGTATTCAAGAGTACTTGAATGCTACAAGGTAGATAGGCTTTGTAAAAACTGAACTGGGGGAAACTCCGAGGTGGAGGATCCCCTCCTACTTATACTCATAGATCTGTCAATCTGTGACTTTATTACTTGACTATTGTCAATCCACTGTCACTGAGCTCTTTATAGCTCCGCTTCCTCAGGTATTCAGGACGCTGTGCCCACTCTCTAGAGCGGGAATGTCAGTGGTGACGCCTTCTGTGCTAGCTACCCGCTGACAGAAGCTGTGATGAGGGCCAAGAAAGTTAGACTTAATGAATGCATGGGATGCTTCAATTCTAGATGTGGTACAATTATTGAAGTTCGGTATTGATTTAGTCCAAGAATTTGTGTATTTATCTGAAACTGGGAGCAAAGTTCTTGTGATGTGCTTCCCAAAAGCTGGACCGTATTTGGATGCAAAATGGTGGAAGGCAGAGCAAAAATCAGATCCCGTTTTGATCTGAATGAAATTACCCCAGTAGTGGATCATGTCAATCTCTTGAGTTCTGTTTTTGATGAGCTTGGAGGCATTGGTGAGTAGATTTTTCTGGATATGCCAGGTGCAGAGCATGTGGGAAGTTTTCAGGAAAGAATTTGACAGAGAATTGATGAGATCTTTTTCACAATCAGTAATGAAAAAATCTGGAAAGGATATCTTGTTTTTCTTGAGGATAGTTATTAGATATTGAATTGCCCAGTTGTAGTAAGATACTGTCTCTTCAGCCATAAAACAGAAAGAAACACTGAAAGACTTGTTTGCTCCAGTAACACTGGTGATATGAAGTAATGGCATCTTGTAATTATTTTTCTTGTAGGTACAATTTATTAGAATGAAAATTAATCTTGAGTTGGAAAAAGGGGTTGAATCAGATTTGTTGAAATATAGGTGAAACACCGGTGAAACTCAAAGATGTTTGGGGAGAGGAAAGGTACCGGTTAGGGTTCAAAGTTGAAGGAAATATAAACCTGAATCAAGATCAATTCCCTCTCTCCTCAATCTTGTAAAGACTCTTCAAGACTCAATCAAGACTTGATTCAACTCAAGAAACCTTCCACACCAATACTGGCCCTAGAACAGTGTAAAGTTCTTCCAACTACAACCTTCCAAACAATCATCTGCTCACCATTCTTGTTCTTCCTTTTACCTAGTATTAATTGGTGCTCTACTCTCATATCTCAATACCTGCTGCTCCTCACTACTCTACTCATTGCTCTTATCCTGTTTGTTCCTTCTCATTGTTTCACTTCTTTTTTTACTTCTTGTCTGGTTTGATGAACAAATAACTAAATATATTTTGTATTCCTGTATCTTTTTATTTAATTAGATACTGTGCTCTGCCACTTTCCTAAAAACTCTAAGTCCTCACCTCAAAAAACTCATCCCATCTATATTAGTGGTATGCACACAAATCTCTCTGTTTTTCCTTTTTATTGTTTGTTGTTCTTTACTCATGCTGTTTGCACTCCAGTCTGGTTTCTTTTTCTTAGTAATTTAATTGTGAATCCTTTACGATTACCAGTCAAAATGTGCTATGTGCATACTATGAATTTACATATGGGATTATACATTATGCACTTATGCAATTTGCAATTATGGACTTTGTTTCCAAATGCACTGAAATTTATTATGGACTTTGTTTCCAACTTTGGAATATGCAAAATGCTATTATTCAATATGCAATATCTACTTATTATGCAATATGTATAATCTCAATGTACAGACTAACTTGAAATTGGTTGACTGTCAGACATTGAGACAATTGGTCCACATGTCTCCAAAATAATACAAGTCACATAACCCAATGGTTAAGGACTTATGTTTATAAAAAGGGAATAAAAATTGAACTAAGTAAATTATCTTAAATTTACAAGTTCAATTCCCACAAGACTCATAATTTCTGTATTCATGTTATATAGTATTTATCATTTTTAATAAATTAAATAATAATAAGAAATTCTAAATTTAAGGAGAGATTAATATCTCTCCATGAATTTACCCTTAATATTACAATTTAGTTATGTCTCCTACAAGGGGACTATTATCTTGAATTACCCCATGTAATACAAACTCTTTGAGTTATTACATTGGGGTAACATACTGAGTAATATTTAAAGGGGCTAAGTTTCCTTCTAAAAGGAATTAACCCCAGATTATTACCATACAAACCCGTACACCTTACTACAAATCAGTGAGTGGGGTTTTAAATAATCCAAACAGATCTTTTTCTACTCTTTTTCCCCTTCTGGACCTGTTTCCTAGTCACTGAATAACTATTCTAGTGACTAGAAGTCCTCTCCCATCCTCTGGGAGTTGTTGAAGCAATAAGCGCTGAGCTCTATCTAGCCGCGTTCCCTTCTTATACAAGGGTGCTAGCTCTTCCGCTGTAAAAAGCGTAGAACTGCTTATTTTCCACTGGCTGCACCAGCTATAGTGTGACCATAAACATATAATAATAAACTTTTAATAAAGTATTATTATATACATATCATTCTACCCAGCGTCACTTTAGAGACGGGGGCTGACATTTGGGGGTCTGGCCGGGAAATCTTGTCCCAAGACCAACCACACTGATATTCGAAATTGTTTTTAAATTTTTTTCGTCTCAGATCGCAAAAAAATCTCGACGAACACATCCCTTCGTCAAGTAAATAAACTCAAAAGTGAGTCGAATAAGTACTTTATTCCTTATAAAAGATAAAAATAAAAAATTAATATTTTTTTTCCCTCTCGATCACGCTACAGTGACAGAAACAAACGCTAAGAATACGTACGCCGAAGTCGTTCGATCAGGTTCACCAACGGCATCAATTGGCTCGAAGTCTGTAGAATTGAGACAGACGAAGGACGTCGCTCTTAAACCGTCTACTTTATCCGAACCCTCGGAACCAACGAAGATCAAGAGAAAGAAGTCTAAAAAGGTTTTAAGCCCTGAAGTCGTACCAACCGATTGGGACTCAAACAACGACGACTTACCTTCACCTTTTTTGAAAACAAAACCTTTATCCACAGCTAAAGACAATAAACTCATCACCACCGTGAAAGATTTATCGTTCAAGAAAAGAATTCCGACCTTGAAAGAAGACTTAGAGAGACGAAAGACGAATTATTTCGTCCCTCAAGGACAAACAGTCGAGTCGATTTCCTCGGAATCGTCGAATTATCCTAGCTCGGATTTCACTTACACCAAAGAACCGTACCGCGCTGATAGCAGCGAATTAGAAGTAATCACCGGTTAGTCACACTTCAGAGTATAAATTTTGAAGAATTATCCTAACACATCATGTCCCGCACCAGGAGCAACCGCCCAGCTCTTGTCGAAGCCCAAGATCTTACCGGGGCCCCTAGGGGAAGGTATTCTGTCAAATCACGTTCCCTCACTTTGACCACTCCTCCAATCAATGAAATCCCACGTGGATTACTTAACGATAGCGGAGCAGACAAACGATTTAGACATGACAGTAACATGCCTGAAACTAGCCTCGAACACTCAGATCCTACTAGCAAAGAGGATCTCTCAGGAAGATTTCAACCGGTTATTCGGAGCGAGAGACTATGTAGCGGAGGGCGAAGCATTTTGCCAGACGAAGGAGTGCCGGAAGTTTCTGCGGAGCCACGGGAAAGACATACCCCTCACTCCAGCGCCGGAAACTCCTCCTCAAAGTCGATTACCTCCCCAGAAGGATCTTACATCCAAACGAGAGGCTCCGTTCCTCCAGAAACTGGACCCGGAAACGAGGGAATCAGCCTTCCGTTATCCGCCCCAGGAGTACAAAGAGACAAAAAAGCAGACGGTCGTAAATCCTCCCGTCATAGCTCATCAGACCAATCAGCCGAATCGACGACCCAGATCAGGCAAAAACAGGGCAAAACCCTACAAAAAAGAATATCGCCCTCCAAGGCAGGAAACATCGCGATACCAGAGACGCTCTCGATATCAGATGTCGATCCACCAGGAAATGATTCGCCTGAATCGAACGTCCCAAGCGCAGTACCAAGCGTTGGAAGCAATGCGAAAACAAGGAGGATCCGTGAAGCATCATCAACGCCGAGAGGACGAGATGATGTACAATTCATAACCGTCGAAGGGTTAGTACCCATCCTCCAGAGACTTTTCCTTAGTATAGAAAAAGTCGTTGATAATAATTTCTCCTTATTATCTAAACAGATTCAATCTGAGGTGTCAATCAGTCTAAACAATGTAATAGGTAAAAATTTCGACTCGCAAGAGCAGAAATTTAAATCTCTACTTTTCTCATCAGAAAACTCCATAGCAATGTTGTCTAGAATAAAAGAAGTTGTATCTACAAATCTTCATCAAGGAGATATAAATAATGAAGATATTAAAAATTTAAACTCTCCCAACAATTACTTGTTAAAAAAACAAGAGACACTTAAATCCCTAGATAACAGAGAAGACTTATCAAAGAAAGCTTTTGACAACCTCTTTAGCTTAGTCTATGACAAGCTTGAAAGCAATCGTGAAAAAATTGATGACTTCCTCTTTAAATTATCTCACAAAAGTTGTGAGACCGGCGCCAATACAAATATAAACTCTGAAAAATTAGGAGCTGATTCCAATCTTCTAAAAATAAACAAAGGGAAAAGAAAAGATACAGACTGTCACCCTGATAATAACAATATGGAAACTTTACATACCTCTTCATACAAAGCAAATGAAAACAAAACATGTTCCTTCCATGAGAAAATCTCAGAATTAAAATTAGAACATGAATTGCTACATGAGGTTAGAAATAAAGTTTATTATCTCATTGGCTTAGGTTCTCAACCAATACAAGACATCAATGAGAAAATATTCACTTTAGAGAAGAAAAATGAAGAGAGATTTAATACTCTTATGGAATATATGAAGAAATCTAACAACACCACACCTTCAATAAGGGAACCAATATCCACAGTAAATGATGGTTTTATTGGCTCAAATGACCACAACAATTTCTTCAATAAAAATCAGCCCAAGTCTGAATTAGACCCAGGAAGGCTGAGTGAATTCTTTGAAGTTCCTACAAAATCACAAAGAGAAATTACTGCAACAAGTCATATATCACCAGAGTCTAGTAAAGTTATATTACAAGGGCTTTCAAAATTGGAAGCCTGGCCAACATTTTCTGGCGAAGGTGAATATAATCATGTTGAATTTATTAAATGGATAGATACTATCCAAGAAGACACTAGGATAGAAGATATTGTAATTACTTCTAAACTCAAGAATATGTTTACTGGTATAGCCCATGAATGGTTTTCAAGTGTGAGAACCATGGTTGGAGACCAACCTTGGTCCTTCTGGAAAGATTCCATCACAAAAAAATATGGCACAGCAGCATGGAGAAGGAAACTCCTTATGAGCTACCAAAAAGACAAGTTCATCCCTGGGTCTACACCAGCTGCAAATTGGGTTACCAGACAATATAAGAGAATTATGGCTTGTGAACCCCAAACAAACCATGAGAGTTTGATGTTCAAATTATTCACCCAGATGGATGGAGAAGTCAGCTTTGCAGCCCAAAACTCAATGAAAGACAATCAAACACTCACTTCTTTAATTAATGTCTTAGAAGATATAACTGAATATACTAGCATAGGACAAAGAAAAAAGTATGTGGGAAGTAAAACATATCCCAACAACAATATCCCTGATAAAAAGGAATCAACTCAAAAGCCAGGTCTAGAAGTTAAATGCTATTCCTGTGATAAAATGGGCCACACTTCTAGGAACTGCCCTAAAAACTCTAAGAAAGTAACTACCATAGAAGATGAGAGTGACTCGGAGGTAGAATCTGAAAGTAATAAAGATCAGCAAGATAACTCTGCAGCTATAATTTGTGTAATACCTAAGGAAGTTAACTACTTTGTGACCACTGTAAGTGGAAGTAGTAGAATTGTACAAATGAAATGTAGAGATAAAAATTGCAAAGTACTTTTAGACTCAGGAGCCTTTAAATCAGTTGTCAGCCAACATTACTTGTCTAAATTCTGTAAAAATTGGAAAACTTTTGTCAGATCAGAATGCAAAGACAAATTCCATAGCTGCTCAGATAAGCTGACTACTATGGGCATAGTCATGGTAAATCTAAAATTTGGAGAATATGTTTTTCCAACAGAATTTATTGTTCTTGAAAATGCAGTGGTTGACTACTTTATAATGGGTAATGATTATTTAAGTCATTTTAAAATTTCTATCATGAATGATCAAGGAAGTTACTTCAAAATAGGAGAGAGTAGTACCAATTACCCCTTTCTATTAGATGGAGCAAGAGTAGTAGCTCACAACGCACTGCAAGATAATTTTGTTCAAGAAGTCATAGAACAATCAAAAATTAATTTGTCTCTATCTGACTCACAAAGAAGTGATTTATTTGTGTTGCTATCTGAATGCAAAGCTGCATTTGCTACAATAGAGGAACCATTTGGAGCTATCAAAGGCCATGAAGTAAAACTTAGCCTTAATATTGATAGACCTTATCCACCTGTCCTGAGGAAAGCACCTTATCCAGCAAGCCCCAGGAGCAAAGAGGCTTTAGAAGAACACATACAATCACTCCTTAAATTGAAAGTTATCAGAAAAGTGGGGGCAAATGAGATAGTTGATATTACAACTCCTGTAATTATAGCCTGGCACAATGAAAAGTCTAGATTAGTGGGAGATTTCAGAGCCCTGAACACTTACACTAACCCAGACAGGTATCCAATGCCTAAGATAATGGAATCCCTAGCAAAATTGCATAAATCCAAGTACATTACGTGCATGGATGTCCTTAAAGGGTTTCACCAAAACCTCATTCATAAAGACAGCAGGCAATTTTTGCGCATTGTTTTCCATCTTGGGATATTTGAATACCTACGTATGCCCTTTGGTATTAAAAATGCACCATCCCATTTTCAAAGAATGATAGATACAGAATTCTCAAATGAGTTGAATCAACTTTGGCTCATTATCTACATAGATGATATTATCATTTTTTCAGATAATTGGGATGATCACATTATAAGACTAAGAACCATACTTCATAAAGTAATAAATATGAATATGAAAATTTCACTATCAAAATGCCAGTTTGGCTTTTCTGAATTAAAAGCTTTAGGACATATAGTTAGTGGACTCTCTCTTGGAATAGACAAACACAGGGTAGCTGCAGTTCTGCTTAAACCAGTACCTCAAAATGTGAAAGAAATGCAAATGTTTCTTGGGTTTGCAGGATATTACAGACTCCATATAAAGGACTTTGGTACTATGGCATCCAGCCTGTATAAACTTTGTAACCCCACAGTAGTCTTTGAAATGACGGCAGAAAGAATACAAGCATATGAGTCTATCAAGTTTGCATTGACAAATGCGCCCTTACTTTTCCACCCTGATCCAAAATTGAGGTTTAAGCTATATGTAGATGCTTGCATGGAAGGAATAGGAGCAGCTTTACACCAAGTACAAATTGTCAATGATAAACCACTAGAAGGTGCAATCTGCTTTATATCAAGACAACTGAAGGACTCTGAGAAAAAGTATGGAGCTTCTCAGCTAGAATGTTTATGTCTAGTATGGGCTTTAGATAAATTGTATTATTATCTGGATGGATGTGAATTTGATGTTATCACTGATTGCATGGCTCTTCGATCTCTTCTTAATATGAAAACACCTAACAGACATATGCTTAGGTGGCAAATAGCCATTCAGGAATGGAGGGGCTCAATGACAATAATCCATAGAGATGGAATTGTTCATAAAAATGCAGATGGGCTGTCAAGGTGGGCATTACCAAATAACCCTGACAACCCAGCTTATGATGAGGATACCTCAGAAAGTACAATTTCATCAATTTTGTCATTCCCAATGACCATGTCAGAATGTTTGGCCAATTGGGCATTGCCAAATGACAAGTCCAACCCAGCATTTGAAGAAGAATACGTGGAAGACACAAATCCCATTCTAGCCATATCAATGTCTGGATTGTCTTCTACCTTTTGGGAATTGATAGAAACAAGCTATGAAACTAACAAAAACACCGTAATAATTCTTAAATTATTAAAGTCCAAACATTCTGATCAAGGACTTATAGAAGGCCTTGAAGGGATTTGGAAAAAACATTTTAAAGAAGGCAGATTTGTTCTCCTTGATGGACTAATTTATCACAGAAGAGAACATAATAGTTCTGTAGTGTTAATACTAGATGAACATATTAGAATAGTTCTTAATGAATGCCATGACTCTGTCACAGCTGGTCACTTCTCTGCTGATAGGACTATTGCCAGGGTCCAAGGTCTAGCTTGGTGGCCAAATTGGAGAAAACAAGTAACACAGTATTGCGATTCTTGTGACAGGTGTCAAAAAGCAAACAGATCTACTGGGAAAAAGTTTGGACTCCTGCAAAAGATAGAAGAACCCAAAGGGAGGTGGGAAGTGATAAATATGGATTTTGTTACTGCTCTACCATCTGCGGGAACAGATAACTTCAATGCTGTTTTAGTAGTATGTGATAGGTTCTCTAAAAGAGCTAGATTCTTACCATGCTACAAAGAAAGTAGTGCATGGGACATAGCCTTGATATTTTGGAACAACATAGTAAGTGATGTAGGTTGTCCTAAAACCATTATAACAGATAGAGACCCTAAGTTCACATCTGAATTTTGGCAAAACTTATTTGAAATAATGGGAACTAAGTTAGCTTTCTCTACAGCTTATCATCCCCAGACAGATGGTTTAGCAGAGAGAATGATCCAAACCCTGGAAGACATGATCAGAAGGTACTGTGCTTATGGAATAGACTTTAAAACTTCTGATGGATATACACATGATTGGGTATCCTTAATTCCTGCTCTTGAATTTGCTTATAATTCCAGTGTCCACTCAGTAACAGGTATTACACCATTTGAGTTAGAAAGAGGATGGATACCAAGTATGCCAAAAGATTTTTTACTATCTAAAACAATAACTTTACATCCAAGTTCTGAGTGCTTCCAGAAAATGATTTTTCAGGCAGAGGAAAAAGCTAAAGCGTGCATTGAAGAAGCAACAGAGTATAACAAGCAGAGATGGGACAAACCTCATAAGGATCATGATTTGAAAGTGGGAGATATGATCTTAATTTCCACTGTAAATTTTAATAATTTGGGTGGTCCTAGAAAATTAAAAGATGCTTATGTGGGACCTTTTGTTGTTAAACAATTCCATGGAAAAAATGCAGTGGAGGTGATCCTAACAGAAGAATTCAATCAGAAGCACCCAACTTTCCCAATAAGTTTGTGTAAGAAATATATTAATCCTGGTAATGAAGTAGATACTGAAGTAACTACTAAGATACAACCTCCCATGGAAAAAACAAGTGAGGATAAAATCCCTCTAAAAATTTCAAAAGAAAAAATAACCAGAAAAGAAGGGAAAGATTGCAAATTATATCTAGTAAGATTTAAAAATTGCCAATCTGAGCATGATCTATGGTTACAACCTGAACAAATAACCAATAGCTCAGTACTCTTGAGACAATTTAGAGCGTCCAAAAGATCAAAAAATTCCTCTGTTTGAGCAATTTTTTGGTGGGGGCGAATGTCAGACATTGAGACAATTGGTCCACATGTCTCCAAAATAATACAAGTCACATAACCCAATGGTTAAGGACTTATGTTTATAAAAAGGGAATAAAAATTGAACTAAGTAAATTATCTTAAATTTACAAGTTCAATTCCCACAAGACTCATAATTTCTGTATTCATTTTATATAGTATTTATCATTTTTAATAAATTAAATAATAATAAGAAATTCTAAATTTAAGGAGAGATTAATATATCTCCATGAATTTACCCTTAATATTACAATGTGGTTATGTCTCCTACAAGGGGACTATTATCTTGAATTACCCCATGTAATACAAACTCTTTGAGTTATTACATTGGGGTAACATACTGAGTAATATTTAAAGGGGCTGAGTTTCCTTCTAAAAGGAATTAACCCCAGATTATTACCATACAAACCCGTACACCTTACTACAAATCAGTGAGTGGGGTTTTAAATAATCCAAACAGATCTTTTTCTACTCTTTTTCCCCTTCTGGACCTGTTTCCTAGTCACTGAATAACTATTCTAGTGACTAGAAGTCCTCTCCCATCCTCTGGGAGTTGTTGAAGCAATAAGCGCTGAGCTCTATCTAGCCGCGTTCCCTTGTTATACAAGGGTGCTAGCTCTTCCGCTGTAAAAAGCGTAGAACTGCTTATTTTCCACTGGCTGCACCAGCTATAGTGTGACCATAAACATATAATAATAAACTTTTAATAAAGTATTATTATATACATATCATTCTACCCAGCGTCACTTTAGAGACGGGGGCTGACATTGACTTTAGGGTCTCTTGGTCTCACACTGTGGGTCAGGGGGTGTGGTGAATATTGTGATCCACAGTGTTCCAAATCTCAGAAAGCTGGATAATCACTTGGTAGCCTAGTTGGTAAAGGCAGCACTTCTAGTATAGAGTCTTAGCTTCTGCTAAGGCCGCTGGTTCAAATCCTGCCCAAGTCAAACATTTTCTGCTAAATGTCAGAAAAATGCTTTGTTAATTCTAAAAAGATTTTCTACTGGGTCTAATGTAACTAGAGTTATTTAGTCTACTACATGTACTTTCTGTTTCCCTTTCTTCTTTTTCTTCATCCTCTTATAATGTCAGGATCTTCATAAATTCCATTTGGAGGTGCAGGGATATCATTATTAGCATAGTCATCTTGAGGATCATTATTGTGAACTTCAGAGGTGTTGTTTTTATCTGGAGGATCTTCTTGAAAGTTTCTTCTTCAGTTTTTCCGTCAGGCTTTTCAGAGTTGTTATGTTTCATTTCAGAATCTAAATCTAAATTGATATCTAAATTTTTATATGTATCTTTTTCTATTTATTGAGGTTCAAATAAGTTTGAAGAATATTCAAGAATTAAGTCTTCATTTTCTATTTCATTTTTTTCCTATTTTTTTTCTGCATCTTTTTCATCTTTTTCTTCTGTTTTTTTTTGTTTTTTTTTAAAAAAAAAAAATTCTTCTCCAGTTTATTCATGTTTTTCTTCTTTGGTTTCTTCATTTTTTCCTCTCCAGTTTCTTTCATTGTTTTGTTTTTCCCATTTCTGGGTCTATATTCTCAGGTGGGGATTGAGAGCTGGTTTTGGGTGCTTGAGAGTTGGAGGACATGATTTTTATTTATTTGTTTGCTTGATTTTTTGATTTCAGGGGGTGATTTTTGTTAATTAGGTTGTTTTGGATGGTTGGGAGTCAATAGCAGTCAATGGTGGGTCAATGGGAGTGGATGGGAGTGGTTTTTTTCTTCCTGGGATGTGTATCAACTCCCATGCACGTTTTGGTGTAACAAAACCCGCCTTGGAGTCCTAAATTGGACCAGCAACTCCCAGGCGGCTGAAATGTTTTAATTAAAATTATGAAAAAAACAACCCCCATTGGGGATATTTGCGGGGGGTTTTTTTTGGAGACACAACTTCCTCCCAGGCCCCAGACCGCCTGAGGACCATAAAGAACAGTCTGCACGGGGTCAATTGGATGTCCGGGAATCTTGGGAGTTGTTGCTCCAATTCCTGGGTGTTGTATAAAAAAGGCCCATTATATATTGGCTTTGAAAACAAGATAACAAACATCTACCACAAAAACAGGGGTGTAATAAAGAGACTATACAAAATCAGGTTCAAGCCCCTGTGGCTATACTATAGAGTAGTAGTATGGAAACAATAGAAAACTGCAGCCAGTACTAAGTGGCCCAGTTGCATAGGCTGAAATCTTTCTCTGAGGTCCGTTTGAAATCTTCTCCTAAATACATTCACTGTAAAAATTCCAAGCCTGATTCCAGTCCACACTCCTCTTCCTGGTGAACATTTTACTACCTCATGGGGTGATCCCATATCAGCTACTCTTTATCAATCTCTTCTTGGATTGGTCAATTAACTTGCTCTAGGAACACAGCCCAAAATCAGATTGGGGGGGGGGGGGGGGTTAACTACCTTGCCCTGTTCAGCTCTAACCCAAATAACACACATTGAAATTCTCTAACTCATCTCATCCAGTACATAAACACTGCCAGCCCTAGAGATACTCCAGAGTATCCTAGGGACTGAATAAACTGTAAAATACAATAAAAATACTTTAGTACTAATGTAAATAATCACATATCATTAAATATTATTATATCAATCAACTCAGAATGAAAAATTAAGTGGGGCAGCGCACTAAAGCCACCACTAAATCTCTACTCCTTCTAGTACTTTATCATATAATAAAGATACTTTAGTAAAAGGGAATAAAAAGTATAAATGATGGATTAGAAATTATTTTCATAAAAGCTGAGAGAAAATAAGATTGTTTGCATAAATATAAGAATAATGAAATTATGCTAATAAGAAAGAAATTACCCAAGTACATGTTAATTTCCCAGGATTGTTCTATTAAATGAATTGGCCCATGATGTAATTGGTTATACACACATGTCATGAGGTCATGGGGAAACAGAAAATACTGTGCTCAATTTAATACAATTCCCATTGCATCATAGTGCATTTGAATCTTAATACATTAGAGCAGAATATACAACAACATTATAGAACCTTCCCCTGAAAACCTCTAGAATATAAAAGGAGGCCATTTCCTGGCCTAGGATTGGATCCTCAGCATATTCACCCAGTACCACATTAATAAGTGCCCTGAGTATTCTCCTCCTACTTTTGGAGTAGTGTTATCCCTTTATTATCCAACCCAGTATACTTACTGGAATAGTTATCAAGTTACCATAGAACCTCCCCATCTTAGACCTTGAAATATTCCTTCTAAATCAGTTGCTGCAAGACTACCTACCACCTCTGAAAATAGCCAATCACCTTATAAGTGATTTCCAGCTGCTTATTAACAATTTATATTGTTACATATCTCTCAACAAGACAGAAAGATAGCCAAACCTATACGGTTAGCTGTTAGTCTTCTCCTGATTGAATAATTTTTAAATCAAATAAGACAATCAAACCTGTGCATAGTTTGAAAACTATAGAGAGAATAATATTAATTATTATTCAGATGAACTTTCAGCACAGTGATAGTACCTGGATTTTTTATAGGCATTAAGCCAGTGTTTCATACACATAGCTGACAAACCCAACTTGGGCTCGGGACATGAAGCTTTGCATTTGACCATCTGGAGATGAACTGGTAGCTTGGGTCAATGCAAATTGGGGGGGGGGGGGGGGGGGGGGGGGGGGGGGGGGAAATTCAGTGGTCAACATAAAGCTTCATCATCACACTCTTTGGCAGCCCAGTGGCCTAGGGATCACACCATCAGAAGTTTGTGGCAACATCCACTTGTGCGGCAGATTTTATCTTGCTAGGATTATCCGTGGAATTCCTTCTATTTCTTATTCCTATACTAAATTCATTGAATATTCAGCATGTGAGGAAACTCAAGTGTGACAATTGGGTGGCAGTCTTGGTACCAGATGATAATGCCTCCAAGGGATGCTCCGCCGTTAATATCTGCTGAGATTGTCTTCTGTTGGTCCTTTTAACCTCTTGTTTCTTCCTTTTAGGATGCTTGTGGAATAGAAAACCTTGAAACTTATTTATTTTCTCCTGACAAGACTAACTAAATTCCTAATATACTCAACTAATATCCTAAAAAATCTACCTGTGTTTGTCCTATGGTAAACATACAATAAGATGATGATAAAATAATATGGTAACCTAATCCACCTTTTATACCGCACTCCTCAACCCTAACCAATCCTCCTCTGCTCCTCTGCATCCACTTTTGATGTGTAGACCCCTGTCCCTTATACCCCCTACAGTTGTACTTCCGCAGTCCCCAGGGGCTCCACCCAGTAGTTCCACTGCACCTACCCTTCAGCACTTGTCCACACAATCCTTGAATGCACTATGTGGTTCCACCCCTGAAGCACCCACTTTTCTTTCCCCATGTGCTTCTGAATATCCTTCCCTGGCTGAGTTACTGCTGGTGCATTTACAGTTAGAAAAGCATGAGTATGTAGAATGAGTACCCCCCTCTCATAAGCATGCACATGCTTGTCAAGTGCTTTCCTCAGCCTACTTCCCCACTGCAATTTCCACTGATAACTTGCTGCAAATTTCCAATATAAAATCCCACAACACAACACATGAAAATTTTGGAAAGAAACTTTTTATGGATGTGATGAGGATGCAGTCAGTTTTAGTAACACATTGTTTGCCAACAAAGTACAAGACTCACTCTTGTTATTTGAGGAAATATTTTCCTTCACAGTTGGCTTGGTTACTGAGCTGCTGGTGATGAGTGCTTCAATTGCAGTCAAGTGGGGTAATGATCATCCCTATTGACATTGGCGAGTACCTTAACTGATTCATCTGCACTGGGTGTGATTTTTATGTGGTTTGAAAGACGTTTGGGCACTAAAAAGAATACTATCTTGCAGTTAAAGGCCCTTTCCACATGGACAGCCTGCAGCCAAAATAATCAGTGTTTAATACGGAAAGTAGTAGATAGTTTTAGGGTGGTGTAAGACTAACCTCAGCTGCCCACTGGTTGAGTGAGTTCTGCACCTTCTATTTACAATGGATGTTTGGAACACTTCCTCAAAGGGTGATCATACCACTGGATCAAATTAAACCAGAGGGATAGCTTGGGAGAGAAACATCATCAGGACCACTGGCTTCAACATTGAGATAAATCCACTCATCATTGTTGTCATCTTGGCTGCTGAGGGTGGCTTTCTCATCAGGGTTCAGTTGATTTTAAGCTTCTGAGAGAATTGACATAAATTTTTGGTTCTTGATAACTCTCCCAGCTAGATTTTTTTTTTCACTGGATAGCCTCACAACAGAAGGGGTCTGCACTCAATAAAACAGTGATAATAGAGGAAAAGAAAAGTTGAGAGAAGAAAGGAATTTCCTACTAGCTAATGGATCTGATATAATATTTATAAATGTGGACTTAAAAGTGAAGACACAGAGCAGTATGAATTGAGGACAAGAGTGTGGTTTTTAAGCAACAAAAAGAAGAGGAAGAGAAGGAGAAAAGAAATAATAGTGAAAAGACAAACAGCTAAAATAAAATGAGATGTTTTTAATATGTTACAATTATCAAGATGATATCTTGATGTCCAATGAATCAGCCTGAGGAAAAGAGAGGAATTTCAGGTGAGTATTATTGCCGCTGGCAGTAGTTTGAGGAGAGACTTTACTGGTTGATTCCTGGGAAACTAGATGTATGGGATAGAGATCTTGAGTTGAGTGAGTTGGATTTCTAATAGGCTGAGAATCAAGGCCTGACTAGAGGATTTGAGCCAGAAGAGCGGTCTGAAATAAAATAACAAAGCTAGCCCTAACTGGTTGATTGAATATCCATTGGAGCGTGTCCAGTGTGTATGCTTCATATTGATGGTCAACTGAAACCTCAACAGATGGGTCCTAACTGGTTGAAGAGGATGACTCAAACTGAACCCAACCAAAATTGGAGCCCTAACTGGCTGCAATAGTAAACCTCAATGAGAATTTCTGCAGTGCCCACAGCGGCAGCAAGGGGAATTTGGACTGCCAATATGTAGACAGGCAGTTTCAAACCATCCGGGACATTTGGTTGCAATCCAGAGTCACCTGTCAGATCACCTCAGCTACCCAGTTTATCCACTGTTTGGATAGGTGGTAGGTGATCTTTTGTTATGGCATAGGGATATTCAAGGTTACAGAAATACACAAGTCTGTTACATAGTTCATCTAGTGATCACATAATCTATATTTGCCACAGAAGACCCACACAAGCTGTGGCGCACACATTTTATATAGTCTAGCAGTTCTGTTCTGGTACCGGTGTGAGAACTCCTTTTGGGACAGGGGTAGTTCTGTGAGGGGGAAATAGCAGTTATAGTATTTCAGGTATGTATGAATTTATTACAACTGTTAAGGGTGGTTTGAAAGACCTGCCCCTCTATTTACTAAAAGAGTTAACACAACAATTTTATTTATTGTTGTGGCTGATAACTTTCTTTTTGTTTTCTTTAAGAGAACTGTTTATGTAGTAATCTCTTATCAGACAAAGATTTAATTTCAACTTACAAATAATCAGCAATGAGCTTGATGAAGGGATCAGGGACGTAGATAGTAGATGGATTGTTACAGAAAGTTTGATAAATGGAATACAAGGCTTTTGGAATTGATGAGGAACAAGTATTTATATGTTTTATGATTTATTTATTTATTTATAGATGTAGTCTGAGGAAATGAGTAAAAAGATGTTTTGGTATAATGTGAAATATTCAAAGTGTTGTACCCTCTTCCTTAACCTTTAGTTAAAAGAGCACAAATTTCCTTTTTGTTTCTTTTGTGTATTTTAAACTGATATGAAAGATTTTGTTGTGGGTCACCTGATTAAGATCACACTATTTTATATGGATGAGTAATTTTATTTAGTTTTCTAGCTAGATGGTGGGGCGTGGGATCCAAGTGGGATGCTACTGGGATGATTTTCTTTCTGGGAGGGAACAACCTCCTCTTTATATAGTAAAATGTGAGTGATTTTTGCCGGTGGGATGTCTGATTGAGGTATTTATGCTGGTGGGATTATGTACTTAGACTGTGCCACAGATCATGTGCTGCGTCCTGTGACCTAAAGTGAGCTATTTCTTCTGGTGAGGTTATGTACTTAGACTGTGCCACAGATCATGTGCTGCGCCTTGTGACCTCAAGTGAGCTATTTCTGCTGGTGAGAGTATGTACTTAGACTGTGCCACAGATCATGTGCTGCGTCTTGTGACCTAACACTAAACTACATACTACTTCTATATATATACTATGTACTTATTATTCACTCTAATTCTTTGTAACTGTATAACTTTTGATTTAGCCGTGCAAAACCCTAACCTAAATGGGTGACTTATAGATTAAATTTACCCTGATTTCAATTATGCATTTATATTGCTACTATTTTAGCTTCTGAAAGATAATGAAAGAATATAATCCTGCCTGATACTTGAAACAGGGTTTGGAATACCACACCTGGACCCAATACCAAGATGTGCCTGTGCCTACTGTGACACATATTGTTTTTCCAGGTGAGTAGTAATCAATACCAAGATTGGACCCAATACCAAGATGTGCCTGTGCTGACTGTGACACATATCTTTTTGTCAGATTTGCACCTTTTATACTATTTATACTCTGAAAATATGTACAATTTTGTGCTGGGGAGAAAATATGTATATAGAAAATATACAAACACATAAATGTGTAAATACTTAACTTGAAATGTGGACTTATAAATGTTAAACATAATCTAAACATAACACCAATGAATCAA
This sequence comes from Puccinia hordei, assembly GCA_007896445.1. Classification (NCBI taxonomy): domain Eukaryota; kingdom Fungi; phylum Basidiomycota; class Pucciniomycetes; order Pucciniales; family Pucciniaceae; genus Puccinia; species Puccinia hordei. The sequence continues at coordinate 131,491 of RDRW01000130.1, forward strand.
CAGTTAGCCAAGATCATGATTAATGCCCTAGGCCCTATGCTCTTTGAGAGGATTTTAGCCAGTCTCAATATTTCTGCTCTGGGGTGAGCAGGCATCCAATAAGGCAAGTACCTGAGGGGCTAATATGAACTAGCTGCAAGACACATACACCCCCTGCCATTGTCCTTCTTACCACTCTTATTCAACTCCTTTTGTGAAGTCACATAGTATCATATCTCACTACTAGCATACATAACATTAGATCGCTTGTACAGTATTTCCTCATTTGTAATTTTAAATTACTTCATTGTTTCATGGGCAATGTAATGGATGGCACCATTGATGCGTAATGTAATGGTTGGTACCATCAGATTCGCCAACCTTATGAGCCCCTGTGCGAAGAAACTAAAGGTTCTTGAAGGCCTTTTTGCCTCTCAAAACGAAAAAAGAAAGGGACATAAACTTTTGTCTACCCACTCTACGTACAATGTTCAAACGCAATCAATACAATCAAACGCAATATGTACTAGAGGGATGATTGCACCTTTTACGAGAAGTGTATGTTATACAGAATGTTTAAGCGTCTGAGGGAAAAGGGATCATAGTTTAACTTGGAACTTCACACAATTCTGTATTATCCACGGCAATACTCTTCGTACAGTTGCTCGTTTTGTCTGCGCGCGTACAATGTTGTTTTTTCAGAGATGAGGAGTAATAAAATGTTAACGTGGCTATTCGAATGGCATGAGACCAAAGAAACCTGGAGAAACTCACATATTCCCACTAATCGCCGCGATAACTCAAACATATTATTTCTCAATGAGATAATGATGAATTGGGCATTTTTTGTCTAAACCGGGTTTTACGTGAATCAGCACAAGGCAAAACTCACACTGATCAGAACAGGCAAACAGAACTCAACTCTGTCCTTGATATAATTCCCGATTATCGAGACGTTTCTAAAGTCTAGTGCCTATTATGCAGGAAAACGTGAGGTAAAGGTCAGTTAGGTTAGCTGATGAAGTTGTGGTGAAATGAAAAAGTTATGATAAAAACGTGCAGCATCAATTTCATCCATAAAATATAGCGGTGTAGGTTTAAAGGCGTGGAGTGCAAAAACTAAGGCTAGAGAACTCAGAGTCTTTCATTTTTGTGTGCGTACGTGTGCCATAATAACAAGTCCAAACCATTAGTGTATTTTTGATATCTCCACTTGTATTTTGAAGACAAGGGAACATGGTTTTAGGTTTGCATTCACACTCTTACCTTTTCGCCGCCACTCAAATTAGATATATTCTTCCAAGACTTCTTAGGTGGCATTACGCTAAAAATAATCCCTTCGCTGAATGGATCTAGACTATCAACCAATTCCAGTTCCGCGTTTCCTCCAAGTGTGATCATCTGAAGAACGTTTTGACGACTTGATCAGTTGAAAGATACCAGATAAACAACAAGAGACAAGAACGATTTACGAACTTGGTACATTTCCTTCAATTTTCCGCTGATAATTTGAAAACCCCACATGAACTCTTCCAAGCGTTGTTGATTCAGATCTTCAAGTAATTCCTTAGCTTCATCTCGTGCTCGCGTTGTTGCTTCAAGATCCGCAGCTCGTGCCATGAACTCTGCCTCTCTCTGAGCATACTCTTTCAAGACACCCAAATCGGGAGATGCTCGTTCCTGATCCTCTGAAGCCCATGATTCAGTGTCGGAAGTTGTTTTGTTTTTGAACATTATGTGGAAACTAGCCCACCTTCCAGTTTTGCTACTTCAGCCTTAGTCAATTCAGCATCGAAATCCTCGAAGTCTGCAGCAGAGAACTGTTTTAATACTTGGGCAGCTTCTCGTCGCTCGAAGTCTTCCCCATCATCTTCACTGTAGTTGAACTGGATTAGCTTCCCAAACACTTTGAAAAGCAGAAAGCCAATAAGGACCAAAACATTTCAAAACTGATCCAACTCACTCATCTTCAATCACGTTCAGTTTCAAACTGGTTTGTTTTTCTGTCCAATGTTTTACGTTGGCTGCTGATTGAGTAAGTGCACCGTCCGCTTTTTCTCTTTGTTGCTTCAGCTCAGTCTATGAGTTGGAAGCAGTGGGGAGAACATCCCAGCCAGCAATCAATCATAGCAGTCCGTTTATACAATGACACACCTAAAATGCTTACCTGCTTCAATTGGAACAGATTCATAATCTTTAATTTTTCTTTGCGCCTCTCTCGAATGTCCTGGAGGCACTCTTTTTGTTCTTCAAGTGCCATTCGCGCTTGATCGACCGTGTCTTTCATTGCTTCGATCTCTGAGCTATTGCTATTGACCTTTGCTTCCAGCTCGGAGAGTTCGCATTCCAATACTTTCAATTCGTCTTTTGCCTTGCGTAAAGTCTTCTCATGTTTGCCGGTATCTCTTTCGGCTTTGGCTCGTCCGACTTCAGCTTTAGTCAAACGATTGTTCGCATGCTCCACCATTGCTTTGAGGTCTTTCACTTTGGCTTGCTGGGTTCGAAGCTTAACTCCACCTACCTCAAGGATCTTTTCTTGCAAGCCTTTGATGCTCTGTTCAATTTTTCCGGTTTTCTGTCGAAGTTCTTCGAGTTCAACTTCGAGCTCCTCCATGACTGATTGCAGTTGTTTAACTTCTTCATCATCGCTGGATTCTTTCCGGTCTTCCAATCTTTGGAATACAACACGAAAAGCAAATACAACATGAAAGAAAGAAAAAATCAGCAATATGCATGTGGCTCAGTTGGAAGAGAGGACGAAGGCGCTTACCCAAGCTCCGCAATTGTTTTCTTTGCCTCTTCTTGTCTTTTTGCAGCCCCACTCACATCCATCTCGAGCTTGGTGATTCGCATCTCCAACTTGGGTACTTCAGATTGGAGTCGCCTCAATTCAGCCTGGATCTCGGATCGGTTTCCGTTGTGCTTTGCGATCTCAGCTTCAGCAATGGTAGTTTCATTCTCAAGTCGTGCGACCATCTCTTCAGAAATTTCTGTATCATTGTTCGTCATCTTTGAACTCATTAGACCGCGCGCGACCCGTGTGCCTCCACCCGACATTGTCCCAGAGCTATCGATCAGCTTTCCATCCAGTGTGACAACTCTCCATCGCTTTCCAGAACCGTTTCCAAACGCAATCCGATTGGCCTGTGTAAGATCCTTGGCTACCAAAGTATCACGAAGGACATGATAAAATGCAGCCTTGAACTTCGGGTCCTTAGCGGTCACCAGATCCACTAGCCTCGGTGCACCTTCGGGTGCAGTAGTAGTAGCCGCGGGTGCGGTGGATTTCAAGGCATCCAGACAAATGATGACAGCGCGGCCAGCATTGGTCTTTTTGAGATGTGCTAGGCATTGCTGGCCGGTATCAACGGTATCACACACCAGATTATCGAGCTGGGGACATGCAGTGGAAATGGCTACATCATACATATCATCGATCCGGCCTAGATCACCGAGACGGCCAAAAAAACCCGGTAGTCGACCTTGCTTATGAAGTTTAGACAAACTCTTGAGTACCTCGTTTTTCGATGAGTTGGTTATACGAGCCGTTTTTGCCTCATCTGCTTTCTGTCGGGCTGTTGTGAGCTTCGTCCTTAATTTCGCTTCTTCATTATCCGTTTTCTGGAAAAACTTGATTAAATTGGAGTGCGTAAGGAGAAGCCAAAAGAAGATGAAAAAATATACCTTGAGCTCTGCTGTAGCGCCTTCGATGCCCTGCTGATACTCAGCATGTTCTACTTTCAATTTGTTCAATTCAGCTTTCTGTTACGTAAAGGGTAAATTACCAGAAGTTAGTTAGAACAGAGATCTTCAGAATTTCTTCCCACTTGAGACTTGGTGTAAGCTGCTTCACTTTGGCCTGGGTTTCCTCGTCGATCTTCGTGATCGTCTCTTGGGCAGAAGCTAGGGCGGAGCTGAAATCAGTAGCTTTCTTCAAGAGAAGATCTCTTTCGCTTGTAGCCAAGTCAAGCGCTGATTTTTTACTGGTCACTTGAGCTGCCCATGGTGCTAGTTCAGCTTGCTTGATCTCTATTTGGTCCGTGAAAACTTGTGTTTTGTCTAGGTTTTGCAAAAAAGATCGGATCAGCCACTGGGTAACTGAGATCAGACCTCGCCTACTCACCTTTCAAGGAATCTCTTATCTGATCTAGCTGTGCCTCCTCCTTCTCAATGAGTTTTTCTTTGGACTCTACTTCTAGCTTGAGTGCTTCAATCTCTTCTTGCCCGTCACGGATTGTCGCAGCAGCTTCTTTCAAAATGTGTTCATCCTGAATGATCAAATTTTCCTGTTAGTAAATTTTTGCGACTCGAACAGCAAGGTAGATTGTTAGATTTGTCATGAGCATGACTTACCTCGGCAATACTTTTTTTCAATTTCTTCTGTTTCGTCATCCCATGCTTCATCTTTTCGGTGAGAGAGACCAGTTCTCGCTCTTTGCGACCCAGCTCTTTTACCAAGGCATCTGTTTCAATCTCAACCTCTTTGTACTTTCCCTCTTCTTGTTCCAGCTCAACCCTCAACGCCTCATTCTCTTTTAAATCTCCCGCATGGGCGTCCTCATTTTCTTTGAGCTGATTATCAATTGCATTCATCGAGCTTCGTAGCTTTTCAAGATTGGTCTTCCCCGTATGGATGTAAAACTGCCAGAGGAGATTTTGCTGTTGTACGAGGGTGTTCATTCTCACAAGATATTCATCTGCGACCTTCTTACGTGCCCCGAGGGCCGCCTTTTCCCGTTCAACAAGCTTGACGCGTTCCAATTGCTGAGACCGTTTATTGGCAACCTCTTCCAAAGTTTGTTGAGTTTGTTCGATTGGCTCTTTGAACCGGTTCGTTCCGATGATATCTTCCAGATATTCCAGGAGGCCTTCGTCGTGCGCTGTCGTGGCTTTCGGCTTCATTTGTGCAATCGATTCTACTTCTCCTTGCAAGATCAGAAATCGCTTATGATCGAGATCAATGCCTTTTGCTTTCAACAAAGTTGTCACCTCCGCGAAATTAGAAAGTTTGCCACTGGTCGGTGGACAGAGACAAAGTTAGTGAGAATCAGGCCGAAAGATCTAGAAATGTGCTTACTCGATTGTATACTTTGACATATTGTTCCGGGTAGCTATACGCGCCACGACTAATCTGGAATTCGGGATGACGTTGAACTCATCGGGACCATCCTATTTTTCGTTTTCATAGTTGATCAATGGTTTAAGCTCCAATTTGAATCAAGATCTCGGGGGAAATCACTGACCAAGTCGATAATCGTCTTGAACCATACTTCTACTGAACAGCTTTCAAAGCCACCCGGAGGAGATGCTGATGAATTGTGAATTAATTCCGATACTGTGCGCGGTACCGAGGAAACATAATGGAGAAATAAGTTTGTTGACACTAAGGTTGAAGCAGCCAAAAGCCGGGATGCTTACATTTCCCTTGGCGCATCTTGGTGGCTTTAAATCCAAAAACGAACAATAACGCGTCGATCGTATTGGATTTTCCGGACCCGTTGGGACCAACTATGGCTGAAAAGGACTAAGGAAAATGGAAAGAAGAATCTTATCCTGAGTTTGAAGGTTGGCATCTTGGACTTGTACATATTAGTAAATGAAAAAAACTAGGTCAAACCTTATGAAATGGCCCAATAACTTGCCTACCAGCGTAGCTTTTGAAGTTGATGAGGACGATTCGATCGATCACAAGTCTTGGCTCTCCTGCCCGGTTGAAATCTTCCAATGTCAGCTTCATGGGTTTTAATGGCCTACGCCTCATGGGTGGTGTTTTGGGTGGCGTGACTGGATGGATGGGCATTTGGGAGATAGGGGGTGTTTTGGCTCCGGCTGTGCCAGAGGGTTGGTTTGGATTAATAAGAGGGTCTATCGATTTATCGTCGGTTTGATCTGGTTCCTCGTTATTCTCGACAGTAACGTCTTGTTTTTCAGTGGCGACATGATTATTATCTGTTTCTTTTCCTATTCCTTCTTCTTCTTCTTTCTCTGTTTCCTCTTCTTGATCTGCTTTTTCTTGTTCCTCGTCAATTTCGTTGCGTTCCGGTTCCGTTTCTCCTGGTTCTTTTCCTATTTCTTCGATTTCTGGTCCTATTTCATCTTCCTGATTGATTTTATCGTCTTCCTGATTGTTCTTATCTTGTGTTCTGACAGTGATATCTTGGACTGCTTCCTCTTCACTTGCTCTGGACCTACTTCGGGGTTGTGTCGATCGCCGCTGTCGTTTGGCGGGTGGTGGTGGGTCATGAATTGATTTTTTTGCGTTTGGTTTCTTAGTTCTCTTGGCTGTATCGTTTTGAGTTTCAGTGTCGTCTTTAGCCGTGGATGGTTCCTGGGATCGAAGAGATCTGGTCGAGCGTGAACGCGGTAAAGTGGTTTCTGATTTAGGTTTGGTAGAGGGTGAAGTGGTTGATGGTTCGTTGGCTGTCTCGCTTACTGGTGTCCTCGTTGATCGACGAGTAGTTCTAGGCATGATGGGAATCGATGGGGTGGGTTGACAAGGAAGGGGAGGGATGTGATTTCTTTGAACTCGACTTAAAGAGTCTACACATACCCGAACCCTAGGACCGAGTGGGCTCAAACACCCCCGAACCTCCCGAAGTCGAGGACAAGGAGCGTTGACCTGATCTCCTTGACTTTCACCTCCAACACTTTACCATCTACTCTTACTCCCTCATGGATTCAGGCTCAAGACGATTAACCAGGAGTACTTACATTGGTGAACCTATCCCAACTAACGGAAGTAGTAACGCACGCAAACGGAGGAGTAGTAGCACCGATTCCGAAAACGGTTGGAGTTGAGTTCATTTCCCCCTTCTTAAACTTTCCAACGGATATGAATGGAAACACCAATCAGACTAAACCTTTTACTATTAACCATTCATGATTAATTATCACACTATCCAGTACCACCCCCGCCACTACTACCACTGGATACCAAGTTCTTAATCGCCAATTCTCAAACCCCTACTCAGTTGTCATCCCCACCTTCTCCATCGACCTCAAGTGATCCGATCTCAACTCAAATTGCCATTGCCCATCTCAAATGTCAACCCTCAAATAGTCCCTCGAATCAATCAGAAATTGCTACTGTCCCAAAGCTATCTGCCAGTTTCAGGATATTATCCGATCATGAACTAGTCATCCCACCCTCCTCTAAAGACCGGCAAAGTAATAACTCTTCTGAATTCATTTCATTAGAAACCAAGCTCTTTACCCAGCGTCATCGACAATCTGAGATGATCGAAAAACGTTCCAAGAAGCTCGAAAAGGAGAAGTTGCTTCATGAGAGGTTCAAATTAAAAAACCGCTTGGAATTATTGATAAACGGATCAGGTCCTGATTGGAAATCGGTTCGGACTCTGACTCTACGAAGGATTAAAGAAGATGAACTCCGACAACGATCGGCCGGCAATCTTCCACCTCAATCTGATCAGCTCCCTCGTGAGACTGAATCCGACAAAGTTGAACGGATGAGACGAATCATGATACAAGAGACTGAAGAAACACTTAAGAGGTGGCTTGCTCAACTATCCATCAATCCATACCAAACAAAAGTTTCATTTCCATGACGTGAACATTGCAATGTCTTACTAATTCTAATTCTTCTTATCCTTCCCAGATACGACAAACTACTCGATACGCGAAAAGTCTCCAAACCGGTATCAGGGGCTCAATCGACTGACGTTAAACCTTCAACACCTTCGAAATCGCAAACTAAGTCTGCCAAACCTCGACCAAGCCCCAAACCATCCAAACGAAAATCAACCAACCAGTCATGCCCAGACCTAGATCATATTCAGAACGGCATACTGGCTGTCCAGCCTTCGATTTCAAGGCTGAAGAGCATCCCGGTTCCCAATATTCAACATGACCATCAACCCAGTCAGCCAATTAACAATCATCCACATTCAACCTCGTCTTCAAGTCCGATCGCTCTTCCCCAATCGCCTCATGTCCAATCTTCTCAATCCGTCAGGACCGATGAGCCTCTACTCAAATCACGAGAGTCGTTATACGATTCACTATCGATCAGGAGATTGGCCATGGATGATTATTTCGTCAACGGGCAGAAAAGAGTGGGTCGATCGACCTATGCACTCGGATGTAAATTACCGGACATGAATAAGATCCAGCTCGACTATTTATCAAGATTGCAAGCGATGGCATCCGAAAATTGCCCCTCATCCCACTCAACTCCATTCGATAGACCCGAGAGAATGCTTACGCTCCAGCAAGACTCGACCTCCAAAACAAAAGATGGAACTGAACCTACTGATGAGAAGGATGACAACGATTGGATCGAGTTCAATCCGACGGTCAACGAAGAAAAGCAGATTATTTTACATCAATCTGAATTTGGAACTGGATCGAAATTTTTCGACTTGGATGAAGAATTAGAATATCTCGAAGAGCAAAAGTGGATCGAATTTCAACAGAACCAGCCGGATAAGGACCAGATTGATTCCCTTTCTGAAAGCCCTCTCCGACAGATCATCAATGGTGGGAAATCAATTCGCAAATTAATCGAAGAACGGATCTCAAGTTGGAACGAGTAAAGTTTTTCATCGTTGTTATTTTCTTTTACCATGACATAACTTATCTTAAGGAAATTCGGGCTGTCTCACGGGGACTATCTAGTAGAAGGAGAGAGTTTTTGAGGAGATTGAATTTTCATTTCACATAGACCAGCATGGCTGGTAGATGAATGTACAACCCAGTTTTGATGACGTTTTGATTACCATGAATTGTCGAAACAAAGATAAAAAAAAAATCGCAAAGTATCTATGCTGTTGCAATCACTAGCAATAAGAGATGTACAGCCGAAACGGAAAGGCTTGCGTGCTTGCGAGACTGAAAATTCAAAAATTAAAGTTTGGACTTTCAGCCACAGGTGTCAATACAGCCTGTACAGCTCAAGTGTACTGGCTGTGGGATCACCTCCGGGCAACACATGGGCTCCAGGGTCTTTCCAAGGTCAGCATGGGCCATGAAACCAATGGTGCAACTCTTCACCAAACTTGAAAACCAAACAACTAGAAATTGTGTTCATCTGATATTACTGTATGCCAGTTTCCATACAGGAGCTGTACTGGCTCAAAGGCTGAAGGTTGCAGTGGCTGAAAATAAATAAAAAAATGTGCCCGCCAACTGCAAGCTTTGCTGTTTTGGCAGAATCTCTTAAGATTGGAATCTGCCCAGGGGCAGATGCCAATCTCAGTGTCAAACCCCTTGGCAGGTCAACATGTCTGGACCAGTACACAGATTTGGATACAGCTAAGTCAGTATGGCATGTTTGTCTGTGTTAGTATCTGAGCTCCAGCCAACTGGCCATAAGTAGCCATTCTAGCACTACACCTGGGGAGCACCACAACGGGGGTACCACCTGGACTCCTTGAGGATTCCACACTGAAAAAAACAGCGGGCAGGCTTGCAAAAATGTTTCAGCCCAGGGTCAATCCCATGACCTATACCATGGAGGCACAAAGTTTTTCCTCTGACCACTATCAAAAGTATCAGGTTTGGAAGTGGTTATTGTTAGAACTCAAATCTGACCTTACCCTGATTACCACCTGTGTTTCATGGTAACCTCACTCTGTGTTTGGTTCCAGTCTCCAATTGGTGAAGAAAAGAGAATGGAACTTTCACAGAAGGGACAGACCATATAAACAATGTTGCAGTGTTGATAAACAAACCCCACTGGCACACACCAGTTTTTTTTGGTGTGCACAGGCAACACACCTGAGATTTTGGAATGTTGGCCCTGCATTCCAATTTCTGGCTGCTGGGTGTCTGGAACTTGGTGGTGTGCAGCTGGACATGCCAAATTATTTTGGCTTGTTGGCTGCACCCCAATTCCCAGCCTGGTGTCAGCACACCTGGGAATTGGTGTGCAGCCAACACACCAAAATATTTTGGTGTATTTGGCCGCATGCCAATACCCTATGTATAAATACACATCCTAGTCTTAAAAAGAAAAAAAAAGAACTTGAAATTTTTGCCTGTGTGGTCTCACCAACCTGATTCATCCTCTCTGTGTGGCAGTCTGTGTAGCAGTGTTTGATTGAAAGTACCTGTGTAGAAGATCTTTGCTGTGTGTATCTGTGTGTTGTACCTGTGTGGACATCTCTACAGCCTCTAATTCTAACCATTTTTACCAAGAAAATTTTCTATAAAAACACCCTTACATCTCACCACTTTTGAACTATCCATCCTCCCTCACAAATCATCTCCCTTTGATATTCTACATACAAATTTTTCAACACCTCATAGTTTCCTTTCCTGTAAATTATCTTCCTTTTTCAACACAATATTAACATGTCTTTCCAAATTTCTCCAGCTTGTGTGGCCACCTGATCCAATTCCCAATTTTTTGCAGGCTTTTTCCCAGTCTCTGGCCATGAAGGTAAAAAGACTATTCTTTTACAAGCTGCAGGGCCAGCCACTCAGGCACCAGTCTTCTATACGGAAGAAGATACTAGACCCAGAATGGATGCAAAGTTTCTATCTGCAAGAAACAATTGTTCCAAGGCATTTCTTATGCAAATTTAAATTGAAATGTAAATGACTTTTTCATGGTTGGCTGAGCCAATTAGAGTTGCAGCATGACATAAAATTACTTACCAGGTATAAACATATGTAATATATAATTACACTAGTATGAAAAAATGCATAGAATACTGTATAATAACAAACTCATGCTATTTAATCATCCCATAAACACATAAACAATACGTTAATCACTTTTGACATAAATACCACACTTTCTAGAGCAGTTTAGTATTATTAATTATGTACAAATACATACTATGTAACTTGACCAATATTCATACACAAAAAAGACACAAAAAAAAGATTGAAATAACCTTGAAATTCTCCCAATGAATGGTAGTATACTTAACTGAAAAAAGAAATGAATGTCACATTACTAATGAGAATATAAAATAATAAATGAATGTACTTATTATTTACCAGGATAAATACCTGACAGATTTTTAATGGAGATCTTTGAATGTAACTCCATGTGATTAAATTAAACCCTCTCATGCACAGTGACTGTGCAATGTGCAAAGTGACTGTGCATTGAAGCTTGGTTGAAAAAAACTTTGAGAAAGGATTGAGTATCACCAAAAGCTTGCTTTGAGCTTCAGAATTTCAACTGCTGGCATTTTCTATAGTTTTTCTTGCAGTGTTATGCACTCCCCTTTATCAAGTAAAATTTACTTTTACTTTTACCTGTAAACATTTTACAGTTACCTTAGCACCCAATCAACCATTTTTTAAAAATAACAATCATAACACATAGTACCCAATACTCTTTTCAGTGCTTTTTGTCAGAACTCTAGTCTTCTGTCCTGCTCACATTCTCTTCTTCTTTCATCAATAAAACAATCCTCTCTTACCATATCTTATCCATCACAATGTGTGATGTTTTATCATCTTATTATCCATCAACATCCTGTTGATGATCATCCATTACTATTTGTAATGCTTTATTCCATTGTTAAGTAAAAATGCCATCCAATTCCATTGTTTCATTGACAATGTTGCTTCCATATGTTACTAGTTATTAGCATATGCTTGTTTACTTCTGCTCAACCATATGTTAAACTCTTTTTAGTAGTCTACTTAAACTGACCAAATTTCAGTGGTAATTCATCATCAAGTATGAGCACGTAAAAATTCTCTCATTATTTAGAGCTCCTTGTTCCAATCAAGTCCCTTAAGATTGCCCCTTTTTCCTTTCCATAATTCCTGAAGGTGAAATCCTAACACTTTTCAACATATTCTTAAGGTACCTGCCTCATATTAATTAAGAAACCCAAGTTCCCCATTAGTAGCAGCAGTGTGAGGATCAGTAGAAATATAGCCACAACTCTTTTCTTTATTTTTCTTAGTGAAACCCTTTCTCCTTGGCATTAGTCAAGAAGGGCAGACTCATCAGAACCTGTAGCTTTGAAATATTCTACGTACTTGATTTGTTTTCTATTTCCCCTTCAAGCTCTTTCCTGATCCTTTAGGAGTTCCACAAAATTTAAACTGCATCTTTGATGATTGCCTTAATCAGCACTTAGATTTAGGGACTACCATTTCTGGTGATTCAATTCAGCTTTGACACTATCCAATAACCCTTTTCCAGATAAGCTTGAACTCACCTTGCCTTTCAGCTTGGTGCTCATCCTTTTCCAATAGTCTTTCACACCCTCCCACCTGGAAAGTATCATCTTCAAACTCAAAGCTATCTCATCTTACAACTCATCCTTGATCATCATGTGCCTTTCATTCTACAGCTCATCTTCAATCATCATGTGATTCTCATATTACTGATAATCTTTGCAACTCTAACACCAAGTACATACTACCTCATTAGTCATGTATGTTTATTTCTTAGCTACTCATCAATAGCAGTAGTGTTCTTGACTATAAATGATCTTGTACTTTTTTGATCAATTTCTCTTGTCTTCAGTTCATTAATATAACATGTTTTTGAGTTTCCTAATGAAAATTCAGCTAGCCATCAGCCTGGCTGAGTACTAAGTCATTCTAGAGTCCACATTCCTTCACCTTGGCCTTGAACTACTTTGAATCAACGTTATCTTTGAAACATCTTTGAATTTATCCATGAGACTCATTTTCTTTCCTCATCCACTTTGATAAACTAAATCCCTCTTTTTATGTTGGGTTGGTTGCATGAAAATACTCAATAATTAGTCTTTGAATCATTCCCCTTGTCTACTCACTTCAATAGCAGTAGCTTTCTTGAATATAAATTATTTTTTTACGTTTCCTTCTGTCTCTCTTTTCATCAGTTAATTAATATCATATTGTTTTATGTTTACTAATGAGAATTCAATAAGACATCATCCTGATTGTATACAAGTCATCCCTGAGTCCACATCTCTTCATCCTTGAATTTATCCTCAAACTCCTTTGAATCAAAGTTATCCTCAAAACATCTTCAAAGATCATCTTCAAGAATTATCTTCCCTTTCCATTTGTGCTTCACTCAAATAAATCTCCCTTCTGTAAATTGGGTTGGTTGCATGACACCTACCTCAAGTGTTCTTACTACTATTACTTTTTTGAGTTGAATCTGCAATAAAGTGTTGATCCTCAAATCAACAAATAAACTCCCAGATGCTGCTTCAGGATGAGGTAAGTTGGTTATGAAGTATATTATTTGTTGGGTTCTATTCTGAAAAATGTAAAAACTGATCAGCCTTTTGTCTTTTTTTCTTTCTCATTCTTCTATTTGGTTTAGAAGGTGTTGCCTGGTCTGTTTGGTTCGGGACTGGGCTATGTTATAAGGCGAAATAGCCTTTGAGGGTTGGTGATTGTCAGCCTCCCTGATGCCAAGGACAAGTCCTTCTAGCTACAGGTGGTGCAAGGATATATGGAAAGAGTATATAAACTCTGGGTAAGGTACAATGTTACAATTCCCAAAAGATATGGGGGAATTGTGACGTAAAAATTGAGAGAAAAATAGGTTAATAATTATATTAAATAAATTTAATATAATTAAAAACCAGAGGGGCCTGATAAATCAGGGGTGGTTTAGATCCCTCTAAGGTATCTTAAAAATAAATGCAGAGGATTTAGGTACCTGGAACACTGGGGCCTGTTGGAACAGGGGTGGTTTAATCCCAGGAATGGAAATGGGGGAATATCTTCAAGAGAAGGGTTATTACTTACTAGTAATAAACCTTGAGGGATCTTGGGGATATTCTGGGTGAAACTGGACAGTTTGAAGCGCTTGGATGGATGGATGGTGGAGCTGGATGGGCACTGTGAAGTTTTTGGGGAAGACAGGGCTAAAGAATAACTACTAAGAAGCTTACCAGACTGTGTTATAAAGATGTATATATCTAATAAGAAGTGGGTAAGGTTGTTAGTGGGTATTGGGAAGCATGAGGAGCCTTCTTTGGGCGGTTGAAGAGCTCCTTAAATAGTCTTGAGTTCCCCCTGGGGACCCTGTAGGTATTATTGGCCAACTTGTGGGATCTTTGGACCACATTTTGGCCATTTTGCTTTCTTGGTGACGCTTCAGCAGCCCCTGCTTTGAATACACGTCACCAATTGATTTTATTAATGTATTTTATTATTATTTACATATTTATATTGTCTTACAGTCTGTAGTACATCAGTACTGGTTGTTATAGATTTAATAATAGTGGCTTATTTTATAATAAGCCACAGTATTGTTTGTACTGTTTTGTTCAGTAAGTATATTTTTATTTATATGTATAAATAATAATACAATCTAATATAAGTTAATTATTTTATCCCCAGTAACCTTTATTACATATGTAACATATGTCATGACGTCACTGGGGCGTGTTTTTACTGATTTGGGTGTACCTGAGTGACTGTGGAGTCCGCGTGCCAGCTGAGAGCCTGTAAGGGGCTTAATGCTTGCGCGGGGGCTTATATCCCAACTTTGGCGCGGGCTTTCAGTCACGCGGGTTGAACTTCAAGGTCTGCGGACTGCGGTACGCGGGGTTTGAGTGAAACAAGGTGTATTTACACTATCTCCCCTAAATTACACAACACCTCATTTCCGTGACTGGAAATGGGGTTTAAGCATATGTATTTACATATATAAGCATTTAATTGATGCAAGTGCCTTTTATTAAAGGTACTTGCTAAATCTTGTATGCTAATTTACATAGTGAAGGAGTGAGAATTAGGGGTACCTGTGAGTGAGGTATCCTAGGTTAAATTTAGTGTAGATTCAGAATATCAAATAATATTCTAACTATTATTTGATATTTATATATTTTTTATAATAATTTGTGTAGGAAACTTGTGACAGGTTGCTCTGTCATAGTAGCAAGCTGACAGTGATGTGCAAGTTAGACACAAGCGGACACGGACAGCAGTGACAACGATACGAGACAAACCTTTGAGGGTTGGTGATGTGCAAGTTAGACTCAAGCGGACACGGACAGCGGTGACAACGGCACAAGACAAACCTAGACGGAGTCAAAGTTGGTCAGCGGGAAGATTGAGTGATGAACAAAGTTGATTTGGTTGGATTACTACTAGCACACCTTTGAGGGTTGGTGATGTGAAAGTTAGACACAAGCGGACACGGACAGCGGTGACAACGGCACGAGACAAACCTAGAAAAGATGAGATGTAGACATGAGATAAGGAAACTTAGAGAGATAAAGTTGAAAAAAGGAAACAGATCTAGACGGAGTCGAAGGTGGTCAGCGGGAAGATTGAGTGATGAACAAAGTTGATTTGGTTAAGGAAACAGTACACAATACGGTAGCGGACTTAAACTAGACAACTTAGGTTTACAACTCTGAGCGACTGCAGAACACTTGCGACTATCACTATGTATGTATTAAAAAGAAACTGTGACATGTTCATGAGACAGAGACCATCTAACATGTGTGAAGTTCACTGACCTATCCACCCAGCTAGCGTTATCCAGGCTTTCTCCCAAGGATGTCTCTTCATCTCTGTTAATTGGTTTCACCCAGGATGTTAATATTAACAGCAGACATTAGCATAGTTTGATTGACTGGGCAGGATTTGAACCAGTGACCTTAGCTTTTTACCAACTAGGCTACCAAGTCCATACCTGATGTGTTGCTAAGAGAACACTGTGGATTAAAGCATTCCACCACAGGATTTGAATCAGATCTTGTGATATGAAGAATGCTTGGGCTCCTGTTTGGTACACAACTGCCTGCCTAAGCTCTTACTTTGCATTGTGAAGACATAACCTTGATTGTCAATAATCTTCAAGTTTTGCAAGCACTCTTCAATTCACAGCTTTTAACGCAGCGTTCCCAGCTGAGCAAGTAAAGAACTTGTGAGTTCAAGGGCCACATCTCCAAATTAAAGAGGTCCAAAGGAAAAATGGTTAAACTTACCCCAGCCGGAGAACCAGGTTGGTAACCAGTCTCTGAGCCACAGGCTATGCTTATGTGTAAGCTCATGAAGATTTATTGATTGAGCTAACAACTCTCAACATTTGTTTTAGTCAGGTCCATATCAAAACCAGACAAAGAGACAAAAAACAAAACACAACAAAGGACCCAAAGAGGCTATTACTTCTAGCTTTGGCCGTCAAAGTACAGAAAGTAAACTAATGATTACACTGACATCATATAGTTATCCAGACCAACTCAACAAACACACAGGCCCTAGTTGATGTAGCAAAACCACAAACCGCATAGCCAAAAGTCAGCAAAGCAACTAGTCAGAGACAAGAGAAGATAGAGCCACTAGCTGATGCACACAAACCTGTGACTTGGACAGCAGGATCAGCCAAAATCTTCTCAGTCAAATATTAGACAAATAAAAGTCAAAAAGAAAGCTCGCCAATAAAGACAAACCGAATCATCTGATCCAAGGGATAGATTCTACATTTAACACAAAAGAAAAGGGACCAACTACATAGCGCTCTGAGTTGATTTCTCATTTCACGCTTGGAATTAAATACTAAAACTTGTATATAAATGTACTGCGAGGATTTCTGTGAGGGGCCAGTTGGCTTAATCCAACTTTAATCCATCTAAAGAATGCAAATCCTCGTTGGGTCCAAATTGGTATTGACCGGCTCACACAATGTGAATTAAAACAAGTGAAAATGATTTCAAAATAGTTAACTGATTTCAGACACAGCGACTCGGTGAATGGAATAAATATTGTTGGGCAGTCGGGCTTGAATGCTCAGTGTATTGATACAACTTATTTCTCACAATGATACTAGGTCGAAATATTTAACCAATCTATACATGGGAGGTTCACCGGGGGGAAAGTTAATCTCGAGGGATTGGAAGTGTATGTACAATGAAGAAAGAATAATGCGAAGTTGTACACACCTCATTCCTAATTACTTTCGTCAAAGGCGCTGATGGCATTGTCCATCGAGTTGCTCATTTGTTGGTGCAAATCGGCGGCCAACGTGAGCTTGTTGGTCGGAATCATGTGGATGAGTAGAAGGACAAATTTCTGTAAAGAGTGAATACCAACGTCAGTAGTCTGACATAGGGGTGGGGCGTGATCGAACGACATTTAAATGGCTCCGGAAGGTCCTCACATCGACCACGCCTTTCAAGGACAAGAGGGTGTTTCGGATAGGCG
This sequence comes from Puccinia hordei, assembly GCA_007896445.1. Lineage (NCBI taxonomy): Eukaryota > Fungi > Basidiomycota > Pucciniomycetes > Pucciniales > Pucciniaceae > Puccinia > Puccinia hordei. Next base: position 148,570 of record RDRW01000130.1, read on the forward strand.
TGAGCGCTTGGAATTGAGCGAAGAAGCCTTTTTGGCCAATTAAAGCATCTGTAACGCTTTGGCTCGCGGTGACGAACTACAGGGTTTGACGGATGGAGATGAGTGCCGGGTTAATCCCATGGTGCTAAATGGGTAGGATCGGGACTTACTCCTTGCAAGACGTAAACAAGACTCGAGGAGGTGAAAATGCCTTTGGAAGTGGCAAGCTGAATGTAATGATCATATATTAAATGAACCAATCATCGTTAGTGGCTAGTAAATGCTAACATATGACACTGCACTTCTTCAAACTGACCGCGATGTGGGCTACTCCGGTCGCGACGACGGCAGTCAAGGTCCTCAAATCGGAAATGATGATTGGTATGGCAGCCGTAATCCTCTTGCCGGAAACATCTTGAACCAGTTGGGAAATACTAGCAGTGACATTGGTGGCAGCATCGACCGAGGCGACGATCAATGTCTCACCGTCCGGAACCTTGGTGTAGGGTTTGAAGCAAGAGGCTCGTTCCCGAGTCATATAAGGCTGTCCTTCTAATTCTTGGGAAGCGGCGAGGAAGTTCTTTATCCCAGCCACACAGCTTTGGTTCACCGGGGTGACGCTGGGGAACGGGCTTGGGTACTTGGGGAAACTCCCAGAGCCACCACCACCGGAAGGTTTGGGAAAAATGCTAGGGATACTCGGAAAACCAGGCAAGAGACCAGCCGCATTCAACTGAGATGGATCGGTAGAATTCCATGCCGACGCAGTGGAATTCATCGGCATCCCAGTGGGGTTCATCACCGCAGGAGGTTGCATATTGGCTTGCGATGAATCCGAAACTACTTGGGCGGCCGAGTTTTGGGCGAAGCCGGGGGACGGGACTGCGGCCAGGATGGCGGTGAGATGCTAGACATGAGTTTGGTATCAGATGAAAGTCAGTGGAATGAAAGCAACAAGCGGAGGGACTAAGAACACGGGACGAAGAGATCGAGAAGGGCACTAATGGTCACAAACCATATTATTGAGGAGCAAGCTGGTCATGACCAATGTGGCGATTGAATGGAACATAATGATGCTATTTTTTTAATCTTAAAATGGGAGTAAAGGCAGGTCGTGAATGGTCACAATTGATCAGATGGAGTGAAGAGCGATACAGGGTTGCGCAGGCGCTGAGGGGACAACTGAAGACGCTCCAGCCTCTTGCTTTAAATACACACCAAAGTCTAAGTGATATGCTTCCCTCGCCATAACCAATGCCTTCCTGAGCGCGACTTTTGACATTCTCTCGATGCTCAACGGAACGGGAAAATGGCTAAGCAAAACCCTGCATACCGCGATAGATGTTCCGTTAGGCCACTGTAGGAGAATCTCATGAGCAATCATTGCCGTGCAAAAATAGGGGTGTGTCCCTGGCGTGGGTGTCCTGCCAGGGGTGTGCATTTATCCACGCTTTGTTTTTTTTAAAAAAAAAACAGTAATTTGGCACTTGGCATTGATCACTATGAAACTAAAAGCACTTCAGATGGACAAAACTACAAGCAAACAAGCAGTACACAAAATAGCGTGTTGAAAATATGACGGGGGGCTTAGAAAAGGGAAAAGGAAACAGAAGTAAGGAGAGGAAAAGAGATAGCACAAAGAAGAAAGGAAAGATCGTATAACATGGATGATGTAAGGGCGGCGTATTAATGGGGAACACGCTCGGAGAACCTGTGAGTTTTGAGAAGGAATTTGGCAAGGGGTTCTTCTGCCTTCCTATTGGTGAGAGACCGATCGAGGCGATCCGTCTCAATGAAGCGAATATTGATCCTGCGAAGCGCCCGCCGCAGTTCCTTCTTGAATTCTGGGCAGAAGTTGAAAAGATGAACGACTGTGTCCCTGAACCACAGAAAGGGCAGAGGGGATGGCTTTGTCTGTTGATGAAAAATAACAAGGCTTTCAGCGAACAACACCCTGAAGCCAATTGATTGATTAAGGTACTGAGGGCAATGGGCAGACCCAAGGCCACCATCTCCTGCCCCTTAAGTGTACTTAAAGTCAGGCAGAGCGCTAAGAGCATCCACCACCGTCTCTGTAAAGTGGCTTGGTAAGAACCATCATCTTGCTAACTTTTCCGCAACTGCGGAGAGGTTAGCGAGCGCAATGGTTACCCTACCAAGAAACCACACCCTTGTGACTTGGTAGGGGGGCACTGCAGCTGGCTACCCAAGCGTCCCCACCCTTAGGGACTCTCCATGTTGCTTGGTAAGCGGGGCTGTAGGGGGGGGGGGGGAATAAAGGATTTGATTGTGGGAAAAAGGAGCTTGGCTGGATCTTACCTTACCAAGCTTGTTAGAGGTATCTAAATTTAGAGACCTCTAACAAAAATCTTAAATAGATTCCTCTGTTAAAGAGGCCTAAAGAGGCCATGGGGGTGGCGCATGGGGGCTTTGTCTCTGTAAAGTTGGAGTACCAAGCCACTTTACAGAGACAGTGGTGGATGCTCTAATTCATATAGCAAGCACAGTCGCTGAGCTTTCCTGTAAGACCATGCATATGCATGTGTTGTCCTATGATGAAGCAAGTGCTGACCCAGACAAGCCACATCAGAACTCAACAAAAAGCAAATATTGAACAAGCAAAGCAGAATTTTAGAGTTTGGGGTTATCAAGACTTAGAAACTGTTGTCACATAATCTAGTTAGCCTAAGCCATACACAGCATAACCAGCAAGCTGTAGCACAACACCTGTACATAGTTTATCTCAGCCGTCCTGGTACCAATCCCTTGTCTCTCCTCACCAAGATTGGAACCAATACTGTGGCATGCTTGAGCTCATTTCAATTCACTTCTTTTCATCAGTTGATTTTTCATCCACCAAGATTGGAACCAATACCAGGGTGCGCTGTGAGAACTCCTTTGGGACGGATGGCAGTTCTGCGAGGGGGAAATAACAATAAGGTATTCCAACTAGGTAATACTACTGTTACGGGTGGTTTGAAAGACCTGCCCCTCTGTTATACTACACAGAATTCTTACAGCAAAATTTATTTATTGTTGTGGCGTAAGACTTTATGATAGAGAAAACTATGAGTAGCAATCCCTTTCAGAATAGATCAGATGTTTGTTTAGCAGAGCAAAGATATGTATGTTCTGGGGTGGACGATGAATCAATGTGAACTATTCAAGTTGTATTGCCTTCTTTCTTAACCTTCAGCTAAGAGAGCAAAGTGATGAAAACACTTTTGCTTTTTCTTAAGAGCACACCAAAAAGGGGCAACCTTGATTGGGATCACTACTGGATGCTATGAGTTTTTGTGCAACTACAAAATAGAATTACTTCCCAAAAACTGGCATGCTTTTCCTTCTTGGGGGGAACAACCTCCCCTTTATATAGTAAAATATGAGGCATTTTAGCTGGTGAGTAAAAATATGAGGCATTTTAGCTGGTGAGTCCTAGACAAGCATGTGATGAATCATGTGACTATACATGTGACTCTACGTGTGACTATACATGTGACTCTGCGTGTGACTATACATTAAACTCTAACTATGTACTTATGTGTGACTATACATTAAACTCTAACTATGTACTTATAGTTTAAACAAAACTGATTTTATCCTGACTGGGTTTTGTCTAAGTGCAGCTGGCCCTGTGGTTGTTCAGAGAGTGGCTATGGGTTAAATACCCAGCAGAATACAATTTGTACATGAAAAAAACTAGTAATATCCCTCCTTTTTGATATAACACCATGCTTTTATGTACTTTTGATACTTGAACACATTTAGCACACCACAGCGCTTGAGCCAATTGTGGGTCTGCTATGCTAACATTAGCTTTAGCATAGCATAGTGTTAGTGTTTTAGCTACACTACCACAAAGTTACTTTTAGCTGGAGATTTGGGAAGCTAACTATGCTAAAACATTTTCATTGACAGAAAAAATAGAATTTAGCATAGTGTTAGTGCCATTGAAAAAAAAAATCACTATAGAAATCTCCTGTTAGCTGATGTTGAGCCGTGTTAGCTGGAACAAACACTACACTAACTGTTAGCATAGCACTCTTTTCAGTTACACTAACTGTTAGTTTAGCACTCTTTTCAGCTAAAATAACTGTTAAATTGCACCCTTTTCCACTAAACTAACTGTTAGTTTAGCACTATACTTACAGGATTATAGCAATCTAAAAAGCAGCTGTTTTAATTTCTCTACTTGTGCAAGTACAAAAAATTAACATAGCTGCTTCACTTCCAGCATAATTGCCTAGGTTGAGTTCATCTCAGTTAAACTAGGATGCAAACAACCAATTTAAAGTAGGTTGACCTCAACCAATGAAATATAAAACCAAGGGGGGTCCCTTGGATTTATATTTCATCAGTTGATTTCAACCAAGTTTAAATTAGTTGAGTGCATCCCAGTTTAACTGGGATGACTTCATCCTAGGCAATTATGCTGGCAGTGATTTTATTGTTATAATCATGCAATTACTGCAATTAAAACATGTGTTTTTTTGCTTTACTTGTGCAAGTAAAAAGATCAAATCAGCTGTTGGATTTACTGTACTCGGGGATTGATAAATCCACGCCCCTGGCCGCATGCACATAAAAAAAAGGGCATGCAGTTTGCACACCCTTTTTTGGGTGTCAGCATGCCTTTAGATGGATGGGAAAACTGCACTCCCATCTACAGGCATATAAAACCTACCCAAAAAAGGGTGTGCAGTTGCACACCCAATTCAAAAAAGGGCATGCAAACTGCACACCCTTTTTATGTATGTAGTTAGGGGTGTGCATACCCCTACCCATATAAATCGACAGGGTGTGCAAGCCACACCCCCGTCCTATGTATATAGGTCACACATGCCCCTACATCTGTACATAGGCTTGACCAGAGGGACTCCCTCCAGTAAAAGAGGTTGTATAAACTCTTTGACCGGAGGGAAAACTCCTCAACTGGAGGGATTCTCGCTGGTCAAGGAGGTTGTATAGCCTCCTCAACCAGAGGAAAACCCTCTGGTCAAGGAGGTTGTATAGCCTCCTCAACCAGAGGAATTTCCTCTGGTTGAGGAGGCTGCATAACCTCCTTTACCGGAGGGATTCCCTCCATCTGAGTCATGCTTCTGCAGGGTGAATCCTACCAGGCACTAGTGTTACTTGAGTGAAGCCTGTAGTGTGACTCCACACCTTGCTTACTGATACAATCTTCAATACCATCATCTAATAGTCTCTACTAGACAAACCTCCCTTTGTGATTTTTTTGCATCTGAAAGCCAAAGCAACTTGGAGATTTCTACGCAACCTCACCGTGATCAGACCAAGGTTCTGGCGGACAAAAAAGTCAGCAGTCTATGTGATAGGCTTTTCAGACGTGCCGGCAACACAGCAAATCAAGTTCCGGAACCTGATCACCAGGCAACAGTCAATTGTACCCAATCCAATCCTGATTTTGGCAGAGACATAGCTTTAGCAAACTCAGCGGAGGAAGATAATATATTGACCCCACTCTACCTAGATCTTGATCAAACACAGTGATCCACAGGTTGATAGCGCAAGTCCAATTGAGGGAGGCTTCTCTACCATAGTAATTGAGAGAGATTTGACTAGAGTCCAAAGAGGACTTTCTTCTATTGCAGTCAAAAGACAGCTGAAAGCAGTGAATCAGCCAGCTAATCCAGATGTTTGAGAAAATTCTGTTCAAGGTACAACATCTAATCACAGCTGGGATTTAATTATTACAGGTACAGGTTGTTTTTCTTACATATCATGCTCCTTCTAAGAGACAAGAGAGTAATGTTGGATCCCGTTCTTCCTCCACCAGGTCAGCAAAACCCAACCTTGTTCCACCAGGCAAATTTAAGCATGGAGGAAGTCACTGTCAAGTAAATAACTCTGACCTGCAGCAAAGTTGTTGATCAGATGTGTGTCAGCTTGCTACTATGACAGAGCAACCTATCACAAGACTTCTACAAACATTATTATAAAATACCTAGAAAATCAAATAATAGTTTGAATATTATTTGATATCCTGAATCTACACTAAAAATAACCTAGGGTACTTCACTCACAGGTACCCCTAATTCTCACTCCTTCACTATGTAAATTAGCAAAGAAGAATTAGCAAGTACCTTGAATAAAAAGGCATTTGCATTAATTAATGCTTATATATATATACATATGCTTAAACCCCATTTCCAGTCACGGAAATGAGGTGTTGTGTAAATTAGGGGAGATAGTATAAATACACCGTGTTTTACTCAAACCCTGTGTACCGCAGTCCGCAGAACTTGAAATTCAAACCCGCGTGACTGAAAGCCCGCGCCAAAGTTGGGATATAAGACCCTGCGCAAGCATCAAGCCCCTCACAGGCTCTCAGCTTGGCACGCGGACTCCACAGTCACTCAGGTACACCCAAATCAACAAAACCACGCCCCAGTAACCTCATTACACATGTTACACATGTAATGAAGACTACTGGGGACTATATAATTAATTATATTAGTATATATGATCATTTACACACATAAATAAAAATACAATAACTGAACAAACAGTACAAATAATACTGTGGCTTATTATAAATACAAATAAGCCACTAGTATTAAATCTATAACAACCAGTACTAATGTACTATAGATTGTAAATCGATATAAATAAATAAATACATTAAATAAATCAATTGGTGATGTGTATTCAAAGCAGGGGCTGCTGAAGCGTCACCAAGAAAGCAAGTATGGCCAAAATGTGGTCCAAAGATCCCACAAGTTGGCCAATAATACCTACAGGGTCCCCAGAGGGAACTCAAGACTATTTAAGGAGCTCGTCAACCGCCCAAAGAAGGCTCCTCATGCTTTTTGAACACCACCCAGACACTTACCAATATTCTATCAGATATCAACCTCTATAAATATCCTGGTAAGTCCCTTAGTAGTATTCTTCTTAGCCCTGTCTTCCCACCAACAATTCAGTTACCACCCAGCTTTACCAATCACCTTTTCAAGCGCTCAAAACTGTCCTGTTTCTGCCCTGAATATCCTCAAGTCCCCTTTGGATTATTACTAGTAAGTAATAACCCTTCTTTCTTGAGAATATTCCCCATTCCTTTCCACTGGGATTTAAACCACCCCTGCTCAAACAGGCCCCAGTTTTCCAGATCATTAAATCATCTGAATTTACGTGCAAGATACCTTAGAGGGATTAAACCACCCCTGATTTTTCAGGCCCCTCTAGATTTTTAATTATATTAAATTTATTTAATGTATTTAATAATCTATTTTCTCTCAAATTTACCCTACAATTCTTAATATTGCCTTGAGAATTAGGCCTCATCTTTACCGCCCAGAGTTTTCTACTCTAACAAATCTTACTTTGTACCGTGTGTAGCTAAAAGGATTATTCCTTGGCATCACGTAGGCTGACAATTGGGGGTCTGGCCGGGAAATTTTCAAATTTATTTTTGGAATAAAAAAAACCCGTAAATTCTTTTAAGTTTTTTAAAAATTATCACTTTTTTTCAAAAAATCCTCATCCTATAAAAAATTCAAAAAACTAACAAAAAAAACCGTGTTTTCTTCATTTTTTTTAAAAAAAAACCAACCCAACAAAAAAACTAATAAAAATTTGTAAGTTTTTTTATTCTTTCTTCTTATAAAAAAAAGGGGATATAATAAAATCAATTACATACTAATCAAAAATATATATTACATATAATTACAGTAATTCTTACTTACTACTATCTTTTCTGTTACACCTCTGCGGCGCGTACAGTGCGTTTACAGGACAACGCGGCGCTGGTTCAACACTACCTTGTGTATCTCAAATTACGACGAGAAGAAGAGATCAGAAACTACATACCTAGCGATTGGGATTTATTATCCCCAGAAGAAAGGATAATTCTAGCATCCTACCATGCCCACGTACGCGAAGATAGAGACCTCAAAGCCAAAATTACTTTACGCAAGTACCTTCGTGATCTCAAAACTGAAAAGGAAAGATTAGCTAGAGAAAAATATCAAGCTAAAAGTGAGAATTCCTGCCCCTCCTCGCTTAAACTATTGTTCACCAACATATCTTGGCATTCCTCCCAGTGGCATCATTCAAGTCCAACCCCCGAGAACAATCTATTGTATCTACAGAAGAAGTAACTCCTCGCCCCCACACCCCTAACCGTAAGCTGCTTTTATCAAACTCAATTAACACCATAAGGCGCTTAAAGAGATGGTAAAACCTACCAGATCCAACAACCCAGAATTACGAGGCCTCCTCCCAAGTCCAACAAGACCTCGTGGCGGCAAAAGAGTTGCACCAGCGCGTCAAGAACCTGCAAATGGCGAACATAGCGCGCAAGGACTTGAACCCCCCCACGCCGCAGACCGCACCAGCTCTCATGGACAACCCAGTCCCCTCCAAAGACATCCCTCCTCTGAGCCAAGAGACAGAGACGCCTATGGAGGTCGACGAGAGGCCCCAACCCTTATTTGAAGCTACCCCAATACGCCCTTCCACCCCAGAGATCCAAGTCCTCTCCAAGGACAAACAAATCAGACTCCAGGTGAAAGAGCACGTTTCCATCTGGAAACAGTGCCAAACATCCTTGCGACAAGGGGTTACCGCCGAGCTGAGAGCGCTTTTGACTACCGCTCAAGAGAGTCAGAAGGCCCTTCAGAAACTCATTCCCAACGAGGAAATAGAGACGTATGTAAAAGGGTGGAACCCGTGGGAGGAAAAGAAGATCCATTTCCCCGCCCCACAGAAGAAGATCACCCTCAAATTCAAAAAGAAGGAGGAAGGGAAGAACCGCAGCTCCTCCTCAATCAACTTCGACGACCCAGCCCGCTGGAAGAGGACCACGGATCTACTTCAAGTAGCGGCAAATCTATACAAGAACATAGATTAAGCCCTACTATTCTACACTCCTTATTCAACTCATAGAAGCCCTTAATAATAATATAGCTACACTAGACATTAATAGTGAAGCCAATTTAAAAATTATTGTTAATAAAATGGAAAATAGTTTGGAGGAATTAAAAGATAACATCACAGCGCGTACCTTGAGAACCTTACAAACTTTGGACAAACCTTTTCCCCTTGAGTTGCCAGTACATCACAGTGAGATAATAATTGAGACTAACAAAAATTGTGAAACTATTAAGGAAGTAATAAGAGAAGTAAATAAAAATACTAATGATACTTTGGATGTTCTCGAGGAAATGCAGTCTTCTCAAGTAAGCATGGCAGAATATGTCATTAATTCCATGAAAAAAGAACCTGGAAATAACAGATTAGAGGAATTAATTATGAACCTCAGTAGCTCCTTCAACCTGAAATTTGAAGCGCTAGAGAGGAATGTAAATGACAAATTATGTATAATTACTTCTGAAATAGAATCATTGAAACCAAATGATAATGTAATCTCCAAATTATCCACTATCATTTCAGAAATTGGTTCTCTGAAAGAGAACCAATTAAACTCACAATGTCCTGAGCATCACAAACCTAGCAGCTCATATAGTGAGGAAGAAATGGTTAACCAAGCAACAGATAATTGGAACAAATATGGAGACAAGATACCTGCACAAAAACCCGGCAAATACCTTGATAGAGATGAAGCCCGCCACATTAATATTCACTCCAAGTACTATAACAACCCAGAGGAGAAGCAAAACAACCCATATAGAAATATACAATATTTAAATCCTCACATTAAATCTCCTGAAAAGAACAGCGCTGCACCAACTAATAGCGCCCAACACAAAGATAACAACCCTTTCATGCAAAATAGACCCATGACTAAAGATACCAGAATGTCCACGCCGTATAGAAATTCTGATATGACAGCCATACATAAACTAATGCGACCACTGAAAGACTGGCCCAAATTTGATGGCAAAGGTGAATATGACCACAGGAGCTTTATAGAATATATTAACCATATAGTAACACTGCCAGCATAATTGCCTAGGTTGAGTTCATCCCAGTTAAACTAGGATGCAACCAACCAATTTAAAGTAGGTTGACCTCAACCAATGAAATATAAAACCAAGGGGGGTCCCTTGGGTTTATATTTCATCAGTTGATATCAACCAAGTTTAAATTGGTTGAGTGCATCCCAGTTTAACTGGGATGACTTCATCCTAGGTAAATATGCTGGCAGTGTAAGGACTTATCAGGCGGATGATGAAGTCATCACGTCTAGACTTACTGTACTATTTGAAGGTATGGCTTCTACGTGGTGCATTACTAAAAGCAAAGCAGTAGGAAACCAATCTTGGTCAGTATGGAAGGAATTAATCAAAGCCCAGTTTGGCACCAGAATTTGGAAAAATGGAAAGCACCAAGCCTTTGAAAAAGATTACTTTGATCCAACAACAGGAAAAAAAAGTTGTCACCTCTATGGAGGTGCCTTTGCTTATCTCTTAACCATCCTCAACATATCAACACTGTATCTTGACTGTATCCCCCACTTCAACAGAATGTATCAATGAGGTATCTTGTTTTCACATGACTGCTCCAAAGTTGAAGTATTTCCATATATTTAATTAATAATTTTTCAAATGGTAAGTAAATCCCCGATAAACTTCATGAAATTTGACTAGTGATCATGAAAAAGCACAAGGAGGGGAATTCACTGTATGTCTCCATTTTTCCCCCACATGTTACGTCTTGCTAACTCAACTTTGATCTTCAGCGCTTGATACAACAACATGTTGCCACCCTGATAGGGTCAAAAAGCAAAACTCTACCTCATCATGATGAAGAGGAATTGCACATGGATATTGATGATCAGGTGGAGGATCTCTTGAGTGATCCAGACTACCCGTATCCTCATGGTCCTGGTCATCCATCCGCTACCCCCGAAACATTGGCCATCATGCGCAGGATGATGACTGCCGCCGGAGTTCATTCCTTCCGCCCAAATTTCAACCAACCAATCAACAGTCCTGATAATGGGGCGTTGATAGACGCACGCCAACGCCAGCCCGCACGCCATTTTTTTTTGGCGTGCGGGGCCTACACGCCAATTTTTTTTGGCGTGTAGGGTCTAAACGCCAAAATAAATTGGCGTGTAGGCCCCACACGCCAAAAATGGCGTGCAGTTCCCACACGCCATTTTTGTTTGGCGTGTGGGCCCCGCACGCCAAAGACAATTGGCGTGTGAGACCCGCACGCCAAGTGTTTGGCGTGCGGGTCTCACACGCTCACGTAATTGAATGGCCCCTCCCATTCGATTACATGAGCGGGGGGATGGATATGTGTATCCCCATACACATAATACATGTATGTATTATGTGTATGGGATATACATATCCATCCCCCCGCTCACGTAATCGAATGGGAGGGGCCATTCGATTACGTGAGTGAGCCCGAGTCTGTTTCCGGACTGGGGCTTGCTTATGGTCCTGGTTTTTTCAACCAGAACCACAACAAACACCGCCCACCGCTCTCCGATTCGATCAACAAAAGCGGTGAGTCTGAAAATCCAAAAAAAAAAAAAAAAAAAAAATCAAAAAAAAAAAAAAATCAAAAAAAAAAAAAAAATCAAAAAAAAAAAAATCAAAAAAAATCAAAAAAAAAAAATCAAAAAAAACGAAAAAAAATCAAAAAATGAGAAATAAGAAATGAGTAAAAAACCCCAAAAAAACCAAAAAAAATGGGTTTTTTTGGGGTTTAATTTTGTGGAAAAGCCCACAGGCCCAGGGCTCCAAGACCCAACTGGCCCAAAGACAGGGCCCAATGGCCGTAAGAAGGGGCCCGCCTCTGCCCATCACCTCCCGTGGGCCCACAGGCCCACTTTGATACTCCAAAGGGGCAATAAAACATTCAAAGGGGCCATTCAAACCCCCCAGGCAGCTCAAAGGGCCCCGTATAAGCCCCAGACGCACACCATCCCCCCCAAAAGTGGCCCATCTCAAACACATCTCTTCCTATTTCCATTTTTTTTTCACAGTAAATATAGTAACACGTGCTGACAAACTCTCCCATTCAAATGCAAACAGATTCCGCACAAATCACCAAATCAGCAGCAAAAGATGTCACACACCGGTGATTACAACTCCGCAAGCAATCAGCCTCCACGCCCATACGGATTCTACAAGGTTGACCCCAACCATCACCCGCACGCCCCACTTGGCAACATGTATCAAAATCAAACCTCTGCGTATGGAAATCCACACGTGCTTGGCCAACCTGCAGCTCCAATCAATCAATCAGGCCACCTAGCAACTAACTATGGCTACCCAAGCAACCAATACGGCCAAGCCCCCCAGCCCCTTACTGTCCCCTCAGCCCACCCAGCCACCTACAGCTTCAATGACAACAACTACAGACTGGCAATCCAGCCAAACCCTGGCCCCCCAGCCCACCCAGTAGCGCAGCCTGTGTTCCGCCCATATGAGGTACAATTGCCTCAATTCACCCACTATCACAATCGACCTCCAGCCTCCACCTATCAGCTTGATCCAGCCCAACCATCCTATCTGGCTCAGCCAGCCCTCTATGCACCACCTCATATAACTCAAGCCCCACCATCCCATCCGTTTCCGCAATCCCATCAAGCACCACAAATCTCAAACTACTGGCAGCCGGGACCCCAACCATTGTCCCACCCGGCCAACCCATTCACTCTTGGACCCACTCACTTCCAAGGCCTGCCAACCTCACACAATTTCCCCATTGGCCAACCATCAGTGCCCGCTCCGCCGCAGACAAATCAAGTCCCTTCCATACCCGTCATGCAAGATATGCAGCCATCTCTGGGGGAAATAACCTCCTCTGCGCCATTTAGCCCTCAAATTTGGCCACCTGCACAACCAAGTCCTCAACAGTTTCCCCCAGCAACGTTCAGCCCTCAAGTCCTTCAAACTGTGGCTGAAGGTGAGTTTTCAAATACTTCTCCACTTTGTTTTCATATTACCAAGAACTAATGTTTACCTACTCAATTCCCCAGTCAAATACCCAAGGATCACGGCTACATCTCCTGGCGGGTATCAACCTGCACCACCCAGCCCTCAACTGTTTCCCCAAGCAAATTTCAGCCCTCAAGTCCCTCAAACTGTGGCTGAAGGTGAGTCTTCAAATACTTCTCCACTTTGTTTTCATCTTACCAAGAACTAATGTTTACCTGCACAATCTCCCAGTAAAATACCCAAGCGTCACGCCTGCATCTCCCGGCAGGTATCACCCTGCACCACCCAGCCCTCAACCGTTTCCCCCTGCAACTTTCAGCCCTCAAGTCCCTCAAACTGTGGCTGAAGGTGAGTCTTCAAATATTTCTCCACCTTGTTTTCATCTTACCAAGACCTAATGTTTACCTAGTCAATCTTCCAGTATACTGTGGAACTACTCAAGGGACAGAATAGAGCTTGGAAGGGAAATGGATGACTACACTAGTATTAATGTAAGTTATACCAAGGGTGCTGGGGTAAAGCTGCCTTCCTGACTAATGCTATGGGGATGAGTGTAACACTAAGAATAAAAATAAAGGTGTGGCTAATTTCTATCTATTCTTAGATGACTAGTACTGATGAGCTTTGCTACTACACCTATAAGGTGGGAGGAATGGAAGAGGGGTGTGAGTGGTAGAAAGTATATAGTATAAAGTATAATGTGGGGCAGGGTTGGCAACTATGGAGTCAAAGTGGGTCAAGCAAGACAGGGGACAGTCTTCTTATATTGAGGTTCAAGCTGGTATTTATATTTATATATTTCTAAGAGTGATGGTAACTCTACTAAGTTATGTATACTAATTATATGGGATCTGTAATGTTGGTATATGTAGAGGGTAATTTAGTAAGTCAGGGGGTCCATAAGGGAACAAGAGGGAGGAACAGGTGTCCTTATATATCTGAGAGAGAAGATGAGCCATCAGGCTAGAGAAAGGAAAATATGACAGATGAAGTAGAATAGACAGTGACACATATGAAATGGTCATGACAGTAACAGATGAGTAGAGTTTATGTATGTGATGTAAGATGTTATGTAGTATATAATGTGTAATATGTATTATGTATCTTGGTTGTGAAATATATCTACTTATAATATGTACTATATTGTATGCTATACCTTGCTTTATACTATAACTTGCTGTATTATTCTGAGTTTGCCTGTAACTCTTGAACTATGAGGAATTTGGGGGTAGCTGTAGTGAGTGACTAGGGTTAAAATGGGATGTAGAACCTGATTATGAAATAATAATAGTGAATATATGTATGGTTTAGGATTTATAAGTGATTAATTAGCTATTGAAAATATGGTAATGAAGTGGAATGGATCACCACATCCTCCCTCAACTTATTGTCTGACCCCAGACAATGCAGCCAGAGAAGAAAAAGGCTGGAAAAAAAAAGTGATCCATGGAGTCCAGAGTATTCCTGTCCAAGGTCCAAGTAATCCAATCCAGTGTAAGTCCAAGCCAGTGTCCAGTATAAGCTAATCCAGTATAATTTGATCCAAAGTCTAGTGTCCATAGTATTCAGTATCCATGTATCCATTATCCTTGTATTAATCTTCATGTAAAATATATATTATAGTCTTTAAAGTGGTTGAAATTCCTACTAGTATGCCATCTTGCTGAATATGTTCTTCATGTAATAGTTTCTTTGAAATATTTAATTTAATTATAATCTAGGTTCATTATTTATTAGACTCAAATACTAAGCCTTCATTTGACTTGTACCTCTAATAAATTTTCCCTCTAGCAATCTTACTTTTATTTATTTAATCTTGAAATCCTTGGAAACTAATAGATGCTTACTGATAATTCTTGAGATGGTGATGTAGTGGGAAAATTAATTCTTCTAGTCTGGTTTTATATGTCTTATAATCTGAGTAATCCTTTGGCCTCTGGGTGTTGGTGCTGATATGACTATGTCCTCTGGGGTATGGTAAAATATCCTGGTATTGGTTTAGGTGGTTTCTGATTTGGTTGGATGCAATTTTAAATGGGTGAATGGTGGAAACTGAGAGACTGGCTGATGGTTCTTGATGGGTTGGAATGAGTGGAAGACTTTATGTAGAATGAAAAAAGGGAACCTCTGTGTGATGTGATGTTGATGGGTGGAATGAGAAGAATATATATAGAGTTGGTGGTGAGATGATGATAATGTGTAATGAGTAGAAGATATGTAGAATTTGTGATTGGATGATGATGAGTTGGGATGCAGAAAATATGTAGAGTGTGATGGGATGATGAAGATGTGTAATGAGTAGAAGAGATGTAGAGTATGTGATTGATGATGAGGAGTTGGAATGTGTAGAAACATGTGTAGAAATTGTGATGATGAGGTGTGTAGAAACTGTCTAGAATTGGTGATGAGATGGTGAAGATGTGTAATGAGTAGAAGATATGTAGGTGTGTGATTGGATGCTGAGGAGTTGGGATGCAGAAATTATGTAGAGTGTGATGTGATGATGTTTTATTTGATGTCTGGTGGTTTAAGAAATCAGGTGAGGAGGGAAAGAAAAAAATAAAAAATTCCTGGTGATTTTCCCTTTGGTAGTGCAGTGCTCCTCCCCCAACTTATTGTCTGTCCCCAGACAATGGAGGGAAAATAATCTTGAGAGAATGACAGGTTGGATGGATGATCAAAAGATGAGTTGGGATGAGCAGTAAAAAGATAGAAGGTATCCTGGGAAAGAAGTGATGAGAACAGAAGATTTTGTGGGATTATTATATAAAAGTAGTGTTGATGTATTTGTATTATTTTTATTTGTTTTATTACTAATTTTTTTTTTTTTTAAATTATGATTTGATTTGATCTTTGTATTTGTAATTTATTATGTATCTGATTTTAATTTTACTAGTTTTATTATTTATTTATTTATTTTTTTTTTCTGATTTTAATTTACTAGTTTTATTATTTTTATTATTATTTTTTTTTTACTGAATAATTTTATTATGTATTTGAAAACTTATTTTATTTATTTTATTTTATCATTTTTATTTTTATTTTTTTATTGTTTATTTATTTTATTATTATTTTTTATTATTATTTTTTATTATTATTTTATTATTAATTCCAATATGTTTTGAAAGAAAAAAAACTATGCCGGGTTCGATGTTTGAGCGGGTATTGATATGTATGCGGCGTTCCGGTTCGCGCACCGGCGTCGACAGTGTATGCGGAGGGATTTGGCGGAGCCGCGGAGTGCAACCGAGACCGCTGGTTATCTGAGCATGAAGAAAGAAAGAAAAGAAAACCAACCGAGAGAGAAAAAAAAACGAAAGGAAAAAAAAATACAAAAGAGAACTGGGTCGGCCACCAGAGTCGATACCCTCTCCCATCTCCTTCCAGACTGTAGTCTGTGAAGCGAGATCTTTTTAAGAAAAAAAAACTCTGCCCGGGTCGAGCACCGGCGTCGAAAATTGTCAGGATAACCGTGTCGTCCTGGTTCGTCCACCAGAGTCGACACGGTTTGGGAGATTATCGCTAGTTGTTACGCGTTTCCGGATCGTACACCGGCGTCAATCCTGTAGTTGGGGCCCGTCGTCCTGGTTCGTACACCAGAGTCGAATACTTTAAGCCGGCCACCGTTCTCTCTCTTTTTTTTTATCGTTCTCTCTCTTTTTTTATCGTTCTTTCCCTTTTTTTATCGTTCTCCTTTTTTTTATATCTTGTCTTCTAAGTCCTTCTCCAACCCGGCCGACATCGGTTGCGTCTTCAGACCCTGTTCCTAACGATCGTTCGAAACTTAACACACCATAACGTCCTGTCGGTTCATTTGTCCTTGCTGTTGTACTGGCCGTCTCCAGCCATTTAATCGCTCCGACCACGTTCGTCCATTCCATCTGTTATGACTTGAGTTGTGACTTCGCCGCGCTGCATTAAAAAAAAGAAAAGGAAGCTGATTTTTATTTCTATTTTTTTTTTTTTTTTTTTTTTTTTTTTTTTTTTTTTATTTTACTTTATTTTATTTTGGGCATTAATAAAAAAACCCGGTTTTTCCGCGTTTACACCCGGTTTTCTGCGCAGCTGCGGCTGCGCAGTACACCCGGTTTTCCGCATTTACACCCGGTTTTTTTAATTTTTAATTTTTAAGCAAATAGCACGTGGAGGGCGGCATTTGATGCGCGTGACCTCCCCAATCTTCCTCATTAAATATTTTATTTAAAACAATTAAAATAAACAATTAAAACAAGGAAAATAAACAAAACAAAATAAAATTATGGAGGGCGGCATGTGATGCGCGTGACCAAAATAAATGGAATAAATGAAATGAATAAAATAAATAAATAAATTAAAAGCAAGAGACATAATTGCAAGTTAATAATTTATGAATAAGTAATAAATGTAATAAAGTTAATAATTTATGAATAAATAATAAATGTAATAAACAACATGTAACACTCAAAGCATTATGCAATGTACCATACCTCTGTGTATCATTGTATTTCCATTTCTTTGTCATGAAATCTGATAAGAAGTTAATTTTATAAACAGTATTTGTTTCCAATGAATTCTTCACCCTCTAAAGTGTATGAATCCATTTAAAAACTCCCTGAATATCTTGAAAGACAGACGTGAAGGTGTTTGGAAATAAATTGAGTCCAAAAATCATAACAGTCCAACCAGTGATTTAAGAAGAAAACTGTTAGTCACATTAAATTATACACCCCTTAAAGTGCTTTAAAAAAGTATAAAATGTTGAGAAATCCTGGAAATTAAGCTGTGAGGATTTTTTATGAAAAAACCAGGTGGATTGGCCAAAAAAATAGAAGACATAGTTTTTTTGCAAAATGAAAAATTACCATAACATTCTGAACCCCTGCAAGTATGATAAATAAATTTAAAACTTTGAAAAATAATGAAAATCCGCCCACGAAAAATTAAATCAAAAGAAACCGGGTGGATTGGCCAAAAAAAATAGAAGGCATAGTTTTTTTGAAAAATAAAAATCACGATAATATTCTCAACCCCTTCAAGTATGATAAATAAATTTAAAACTTTGAAAAATAATGAAAATCCGCCCGCAAAAAATTAAATCAAAAGAAAACCGGGTGAATTGGCCAAAAAAAATAGAAGACATAGTTTTTTTGCAAAATAAAAATTACCATAAAATTCTACACCCCTGTAAGTATAATGAATAAATTTAAAATTTTGAAAAATGATGAAAATCCGCCCGCAAAAAATTAAATAAAAAAAACCGGGTGTAAATGCGGAAAACCGGGTGTACTGCGCAGCAATTTGGACGTCGCCGCTGCGTAAAACCGGGTGTAAACGCGGAAAAACCGGGTTTTTTTATTAATGCCCTTTATTTTTTTATTTTTTTTTTATTTTTATTTTTTTTGTTTGGGTGATTGCAGATATAGATTCTAAGAGGAAAGAAAAGGACTTCTTGGAAAATATTTTATAAGTTTGTCTTTTTATTTATTTATTTATTTATTTATTTTTAATTTTAATTTTTTTTTTTTTTTTTGCTTCATTTTATTTTAGGGCTGACTAGCAAGTGGTCCAGAAAAGTGAGTTGGATTGAGAGATGTGGCCATGAATAAAAAATTTGATTGACTGATTATTATTAATACTATTATTTTATTTATTTTTCTAGTTTCTTTCTTTCTGCCAAGGGAAAAAAGTTGGAGTCCTGGCCCTGGTCTAGGAATTCCTTGGTAGCTGAGTTGACTGGTAGAGTAGTTTCCCATTTCTGGTTGCTGGGGAGAATGATGGGTACCAAGTAAGTCTGTCCAGATGAGTCCATAATAGAAAGTGATTCCCCTTGAGCTCCATTGTATTTGATAGTGGCTGATACATCCATTAAGAAAGGCTTTCCAATAATTAGTTGAACAGGTCCTTCAGCCACCCAGAAATGAACAGTTCTGGATACTTTTCCAATGGTTACTTCTACTTCCTCAGCAATTCCAGGCATATTAGTATGGTGACCTCCAACTCCTTTAAGCCTCATTGATTTAGCAGTGAGTACCAGTCCTAGTTGGTGAGCCAGTCCTGCAGGTATGATATTGACCATTGATCCAGTATCCAACAGAGCTTGATGGGTTTGTCCATTAATATTGATTTTAACATATCCAAGGGGGCATGAATAGAGGGTGGTCTGTTCCTGTTTTACTTCTTCTTCTTCTCTGCCTATGACATTAGTTGACCTAGTGGGTTCCAAAGGCAGCCTTCTGTTTGAGATCCTCTTCTTGAAAGCATCAGTGACACCACTAGAGATAGCAAATATTTCTCCATAAGCCAGTTCCATCTTTCCTTCACCAAGCATTCTTTTGGCAACATCCTCTTCAGCTCCTGGGTATTCCTTGGCCAAAGTCTTCTCCAAGTAGGTCTTCTTTTCTGGCTTCTCCTTGGGTGGGTTGTTGGATCCTTGTATGTCTGAGTCCTTGAATCTTACATGGGGGTCTGATTTGGGGTCTTGATTCTGTATCCTGCCTGATGGAACTGGGGTCCTGGCCATATGTAGTAAGTCTTCTGTATCCATGTCCATGATGTTGTCCTTTTCTTTCCTGATCCTTTTGTCTGCCATTTTGGGTTCTTCTGGGTCCTTGGTTCCTCTGGTTCTCTTTCCAAGGTCTGCTTCATAGATGGTGGATTCTTCAGGGGTGATTGCTTCTTCTAGTTGTCCAAAGGAGGATGATACAATGGGTTTGTCCTTGGGGAAAGCTGATACCACAGATTGAATTGGTCTTCTGGGGTCCCATGGAATCATAGTTTTGTCTGGAAGTCTGAAATCTCTGCCATCTCTGATTACTGATCCTTTGGTAACATCTTCTTCTAGGGCCCTACATCTGGTGGTACTGTGGGTGTTTTCAAAGCAGTAGTAGCATTTTAAGGTATAGTTCCTGGGGGCTGAATTGAATCCTGGGGCAGGTCCAACTAGGTGAGGTGGGGCTGATCTTCCAGCAGTGAGGGCTGCAAGCTGCTTGGTGATGACTTCCAATTGTTTTTCTGTAGAGCTGGGACCAGAAGTAGTGGTAGGTTTGATATAGGGAGCTGGTCTACTGGAGGGTGAAGGTGAATTATCCATATTTCCAGAGGGTTCTTGTCTCCAAAGTTTTCTTCTGTCCATGACTGATGTTGATTGAACTTCCCTGTGTATGTAGGTGACTAGGGTATTGGTATCTGGAAGTATGTCTCCTCCATCCTTAGAGGCAAGCATCTTGTTGTCCCTGATGAGCTCTCTGGTTACTGCTGACTCCAATTCTGGGCTGAGGGCTTCTAAAAAAGTTCTCTAAATTCTTCAAGGTTAGTACTGTACCCCATTCTTACCAAGTAGTGAGTGATTGCTTCAAATTTGGTCCTAAAGGTCTTGAAGGCTTCCAAAGTCTTGAGTCCTCCAGTCTGTATGGCTGTGTTAACCAGATTCTTCAGGTCCTGTCTAGTGTATTTGACCAAGGGGAGAGAGGATCCAAATCTGTTGAGTAGCTGTTTCTTCAGGGTTTCCCAGTCTAAGTCCTCATGGCCTGTCATTTCTTCCACTTCATCCTTAAGATCCATTCCTCTGATAAAAGATATAATCTGTCTAGCCAAGTCCTGAGCAGAAGCACCGTCAGCTGATCCTGCATTCTCATACCTCTTAATAAACTTTTCCACAGGCATATTGGTTCCATCAAAGAATAGATCCTTATCCAGGGGCTTGATCTTGATTGTCTTGTTGGATGGTCCTGTGTACTTGGGCATGACTGGTTCTCTTTCCAAAAGTGAGTGACTGGTGTGTCTGAATGGTGGTGAGAGGGTACTGGAGACTGGGGGTATTGTCCATGCGGGTCTTCTGAAGTGTCTGCTGATTGGTTGTTGTCCCTGTATCTTGCAGTATTAGGGATGTTTCCAATGTTGATCCTGGAAGGCCTGGCTGGATTGGGGTTAAAGGTCTGTCCTACATTGGTATTGATTGGTTGGCTGACTGGAGGGTAGATACTGGGGGCTGAGTAGAATCCTGGGAATCCTTGTTGAGACATGGCTGGTAAGAGGTAGGTTGACAGATGGAAGTGGTATAGGTATGTAGATGTTGAGTGTATGTATGTAGAGTGTATGTATAAAGAGTGTATTAAGGTATGGGTAGTGAATGTGGATATGTATAAGTCCTTTAAAAAGTTTATGAAGATATAAGTTGACTAATGTATATGTATTTTATGCTTTGTAGATGTTTGAAGATTTGGAGAAGAGAGAAGGGGAAGGTGAAGTAGTGATGAAGCTGATAGTATAGTGTTACTAGGACTAAAGATATCTGAAGAAGTCAGGCCACTGTTGGGACACCACTTGTGGAACTACTCAAGGGACAGAATAGAGCTTGGAAGGGAAATGGATGACTACACTAGTATTAATGTAAGTTATACCAAGGGTGCTGGGGTAAAGCTGCCTTCCTGACTAATGCTATGGGGATGAGTGTAACACTAAGAATAAAAATAAAGGTGTGGCTAATTTCTATCTATTCTTAGATGACTAGTACTGATGAGCTTTGCTACTACACCTATAAGGTGGGAGGAATGGAAGAGGGGTGTGAGTGGTAGAAAGTATATAGTATAAAGTATAATGTGGGGCAGGGTTGGCAACTATGGAGTCAAAGTGGGTCAAGCAAGACAGGGGACAGTCTTCTTATATTGAGGTTCAAGCTGGTATTTATATTTATATATTTCTAAGAGTGATGGTAACTCTACTAAGTTATGTATACTAATTATATGGGATCTGTAATGTTGGTATATGTAGAGGGTAATTTAGTAAGTCAGGGGGTCCATAAGGGAACAAGAGGGAGGAACAGGTGTCCTTATATATCTGAGAGAGAAGATGAGCCATCAGGCTAGAGAAAGGAAAATATGACAGATGAAGTAGAATAGACAGTGACACATATGAAATGGTCATGACAGTAACAGATGAGTAGAGTTTATGTATGTGATGTAAGATGTTATGTAGTATATAATGTGTAATATGTATTATGTATCTTGGTTGTGAAATATATCTACTTATAATATGTACTATATTGTATGCTATACCTTGCTTTATACTATAACTTGCTGTATTATTCTGAGTTTGCCTGTAACTCTTGAACTATGAGGAATTTGGGGGTAGCTGTAGTGAGTGACTAGGGTTAAAATGGGATGTAGAACCTGATTATGAAATAATAATAGTGAATATATGTATGGTTTAGGATTTATAAGTGATTAATTAGCTATTGAAAATATGGTAATGAAGTGGAATGGATCACCACACCGCTCAATCCTTTAGGACATTCACCGCTGGCCCCCGCAATGTTACCCGCTGCCAATCAACCGCATAAAGTGTTGATGAAATCTGAAGATGTACAATCTTATGATTATTCAGTTGGCAGTAAGTTCTTCTAGTTTCTTAATTCGCCCACTTGAGGCAGACTGGCTGAACTGCTTGTGTTTCCAGATGCAATGGATGCACCACCCGAATTCCTTTTCACATGTGTCACTGATCTCAAACACTTTGTCACCACATGGGCCCACGAGCATGGTTACGCTCTGAAAGTTTGTGCTTCCAAGAGGGACAAGAACATCTACTTTGCATGCACAGTTGCCGGGGAAGACCAAACCTCAGTTGATGCTATCCGGTTTCGAGAGTCTAGGAATAAGCGACTGGGGTGCTGCTTCAAAATATCCGGCCACAAACCGACTTCAGTAAAGCTCAAGGATGCACCATGGGAACTCCGATGCCGAAAGACGATTGAGCACAATCATGGTCCAATCGATCTGGAACATGTAGTCATCCACAAGAAGCTCTCTGTCGAAGGCCAAACTGAGGTTGCTCGCTTATCGTCTCTTGGAATGCAACCCCAGGCAATCGCTAGACTCCTTACTAGCAGTGAGGGAAGGTTTGTAACCAACAGGACGATATACAACACAAAGCAGGCACTGAGGGCAGAGAAGAGGGCTGGCAACACCCCAATCGAGTACCTCCTACGTTGCCTCAACGAATCCAATTGGACACACAAGGACGTTTACGACACAGACGGCAAGCTCCTTTACTTGTGGTTTGCGCACCCAGGATTGTTGCTTCTTGCTCGCAGGTTCCACCATGTGGTCAACATTGACTGCACTTACAAGACGAACCTGAACAACTACCCCCTGCTGCATGTGGTTGGCCAAACTGCAACCAATCACAGTTTTTCGATTGGTTTTTGTTTGATGCAAAACAAGAAGAATGAGGCCTACTCATGGGCTCTTGATAAGTTGAAGTGGGTGGTATATTTGACTAATCACCTATTCTCATCATAAACTGACTGTACTCCGGTGCCTGTGTGATACCCATAGATCTATATGGGACGCTGACCACGCGCCAAAGGTCTTTGTGACAGACAGGGAATCAGCACTGCGTAATGCTATCTCAAAGCACTTTCCGAATGCAACCGCGAACTTGTGCATGTGGCACATCGATCGGAACATTGTGACAAACTGCACGCAAGCCTTTGCTGGCGATGGCGAAGAATGGGCCAAATTCATGAGGCTCTGGCATGAGGTCGCACATGCCCCCAATGAGGACACCTGCAACTCAAAGTGGGCTCAACTGACACGGTACCTAGTCACTCAAACTAACGTCTACGAATACCTGTACAAGAACGTCTGGAGCGAGCGACAGAAGTTCATGAATGCGTGGGCCGGAATGACACCCCATCTAGGAAATCTGACTTCGTCACGATGTGAATCTGCCCACAGCTGGCTGAAAACCTATGTGACGTCGGCTAGGTGCGACTTTGCAACACTTTTCATTACAATTGCTGCAGCAGTGGACCGACAACTTGACACAGCCCACACGAACCTGGCACACGAGTTACAGAAGGGATTAACCGGACTACCAAATGCCTTCAAGTCCCTCAGCTGCAAAATCTCCTGTCATGCGCTCAAGTTGGCCTTGTCTCAGTACAACAAGTTCATCAAGATGAAGAAAACCAAGCCTGGGGATCCCAGCCTTCAATGCAAAGGTAATTTCCAGGCTGGCTTGGGCATTCCGTGTTTGCACACTATTGAATGTTTGGTCCAGGGGAAGGGAGATGTGGAGCCTTCTGATTTCCATGTCCAGTGGCATCTGGCCTATAACCCTGATGGTCCAGTGAGTCCTCCTGATGTATGACTTGTTCATGTCCCTCCTAGCTAATATTCATCTATGTTCATTGCAGGCTCTTGATGAACCACTGTACGACTTTGACAACGATTTTGAGGATTTCAAGCAGGAGATCTTGGTGTCCCACCACCCCTCGGTGTTAGAAGCAACAATGAAAAAATTACGAAGGGTCCATGCAAACACACACATGGTCCCGCTTGCAGAGCCTGATCCTATCCGAGTGAAGCACAAACTGGAAAGGCCGTGGAAGAAGAGAAAGGGTAGTGGGCGAGTTCAAAAGCGCGATGACACCCATGCAGAAATTGTGGAAGCGCAAATCCAAAAGGCGCAGGCAAGGAAAGCAAGACAGAAGGCCGGTGTATCATAAGGAAAAGGGGGTAAGAGACAGTCCAAGCGCGCGCAGGCTCCATTGGACACCTCAGCTTCTTCCTCTGGGGACCTGGATGAGCTACCCAGTGTGGAGACACTCATGCGTAAGCAACTTTATTGCATGTCTTTTTAAGAGGCTGATAACTGATGGACTTACTAAGCAGTCAAGAGAACTCACCCCCCACAAATTGGCAGCCTCACTATTGGGAAACGGAATTGGGGGTCTTCCAGTTCAGGAACATCACGGCGCAAGGAAACGTGGCAGCCCAAGTATGGTAGTAAGGATGGTGTGTAACAGATGAAGATTCTGATTCTGCAGATGCAGTTTCAGATGAAGATTCTGATGCCCCAGATGGGGAATCAGATGAAGAATCTGATGCCCCACATGGGGCATCAGAAGAAGAATCTGATGCCACAGATGGGGAATCAGTTGCAGAATCTGACGCACAAGGTGGGCAATCAGATGAAGAAACTGATCCCCCAGTGGATTCCTCCTCATCTATTGAGATGCAGGATGAGGAAAAGCTGCTGTCACCTCCAGAAGCCTCAAGAAAAGCCTCAAGCTCTCATGATCAGTTGCTGGGTGAGGCCAGGCTACATTCACCCCCGACAGCCAAGGTAAGTACTATAACTTTGACATTAGATTATCAGGGTCTGATTCCATTGTATGTTTCATAGGACCGGCATGTAGATGCTGAGGTTGCACCCAAGGCTGGCCGAACAAGACAGGGGAATACCAACCCTGATGTTGCAGTGAGTGACTCAAGCTTGACACGGACAAGGAGGAATGCACTGACTCTAACTGATAACCAACTTCTCATCATTCTTGTCAGGCGGAGCTTCCCCCATGGATCTTAAAATACCTGCATTCCACTTATAACCCTGCAGGTGATGGGAACTGTGGTTATGCATGTGTGGCACAAGCATTGGCAGCAGATAGACCAGAGGGTCCCTACGCTAAGGCCAATGGGTGGTACCAAGTGCAAAAGGATGTGTTAGAAGAGATGGAAAAGAACAAGGCACATTGGACAAGATACCTTGGGGGGCCTTCAGAATTCGACCGCGCTTACGGACGTGTTCAGGTGACTGACCCACGTGGATCAGTCCCCATGAACAAATGGATGAGCAAGTTGG
This sequence comes from Puccinia hordei, assembly GCA_007896445.1. Classification (NCBI taxonomy): domain Eukaryota; kingdom Fungi; phylum Basidiomycota; class Pucciniomycetes; order Pucciniales; family Pucciniaceae; genus Puccinia; species Puccinia hordei. The sequence continues at coordinate 174,054 of RDRW01000130.1, forward strand.
ATGTGGGACCAATTCTGGCCAATGCGTATAACCGGCCATTTGTCTTCCTCAGCAGAACGGGCGGGAGCACCACATATATTCCCGCCACTGTTCCCCCGGACCCTAAACCGCTGCCAGCCCTCTTCTTATCATTTTTCAATGATAATCATTGGATACGTGTGATAGTCAAGCGGACCCCCACGATTCCCTTTCCTCTCCCTAAAGTCTCCGGGTTATTTCACAAGAGCCCAGCAGCTGCTTGGCTAGACTGTGTTTCCCCTTCCACTACTCTTCACTCTTTGATACCTAAATGATTAAATGTACCAAGTTACTGCAAGTAACACTGATTATTATTATCCTTATTAATATTTACCATTCTTATTATTCTTTAATATTATTCCTTTAAGATCTCTAGTGAATATTATTAGTATTATTAATTCATCATTATGACTTTAAGAAGTGATAACATAGTATTATTAAACTACAATCTTTACAATAAATAATATACTTAATTTAAAGGGCATTAATAAAAAAACCCGGTTTTTCCGCGTTTACACCCGGGTTTCTGCGCAGCTGCGGCTGCGCAGTGCACCCGGTTTTCCGCATTTACACCCGGTTTTTTTTAATTTTTAATTTTTAAGCAAATAGCATGTGGAGGGCGGCATTTGATGCGCGTGACCTCCCCAATCATCCTCATTAAATATTTTATTTAAAACAAATAAAATAAACAATTAAAACAAGGAAAATAAACAAAACAAAATAAAAATATGGAGGGCAGCATTTTAAATAAGTAAAATAAACAAAAGTAAATAATATAAAATTAAACAAATAAGAATGAATGAAATGAATAAAATTAATCAATTAATTAAAAGCAAGAGACATAATTGCAAGTTAATGATTTATGAATAACGCAACTTCCCCAATTATCCTCATTCAATATTTTATTTTAAAACAAATAAAATAAATAAGTAAAACAAGTAAAATAAACAAAACAAAATTAAATTAAATTAAACAAAATAAATGGAATAAATGAAATGAATAAAAGAAATCCTGGAAATCAAGCTGTGAGGATTTTTTATGAAAAAACCGGGTGGATTGGCCAAAAAAAATAGAAGCCATAGTTTTTTTGCAAAAAGAAAAATTACTATAAAATTCTACACCCCTGTAAGTATAATAAATAAATTTAAAATCTCGAAAAACAATGCAAATCCGCCCGCAAAAAATTAAATAAAAAAACCGGGTGTAAATGCGGAAAACCGGGTGTACTGTGCAGCAATTTGGACGTCGCCGCTGCGTAAAACCGGGTGTAAATGCGGAAAAACCGGGTGTAAATGTGGAAAAACCGGGTTTTTTTATTAATGCCAAATTTAAATATACTTAAATTAATAATACCTTGATTAACTAACACATGAATAATTCAGGCTACTCTGTGATAATAAATAATAGAGTGATAATATAGTATGATTAAACTACAATCAATCTTTACAATAAATGATATACTTAAATGAATAATACGTTGATTAACTAACACATGAATAATTCAGGTTACTCTATGATAATAAATAATACTTATAAGATGTGACAATAACAAATGACACATACGCATTGATAAGTTAATATTTTATTAATATTAATAAAAGGGCCTTTAATATATTAAGGGCATTAATCAAAAAACCCAGTTTTTCCGCATTTACACCCACTTTTCTGCGCATCTGCGGCTGCGCAGTGCACCCGGTTTGCCGCATTTACACCGGGTTTTTTGTATTGTTAATTTTTAAGCAAATAGCACGTGGAGCGCGGCATTTGATGCGCGTGACCTCCCCAATCATCCTCATTTGATATTTTATTTAAAACAAATAAAATAAACAATCAAAACAAGGAATATAAACAAAACAAAACAAAACAAAACAAAAATATGGAGGGCGGCATTTTAAATAAGTAAAACCAGTAAACATTATTTATTTATCAAACTTTTAAATTTATTCATTATACTTAAAGGGGTGTAGAACTTTGTGGTAATTTTTAATTTGCAAAAAAACTGTGTCTTCTACTTGTTTTGGCCAATCCACCCGGTTTTTTTTAATTTAATTTTTTGCGGGCGGATTTCCATTATTTTTCAAAGTTTTAAATTTATTTCTCATACTTACAGGGGTTTAGACTTTCATGGTAATTTCTATTTTGCTCAAAAACCATGGTTTTTTTTTTTTTGGCCAATCCCGCCGGTTTTTTCATAAAAAATCCTGACAGCTTAATTTCCAGGATTTCTCAACATTTTCACATTTTTTAAACTTTTTCTAAGCACTTTAAGGGGTGTAGAATTTAATGTGAATAACAGTTTTTTTTTTTAAATCACTGGTTGGATTTTGATGATTTTTGGACTCAATCTATTTCCAAACACCTTCACATCTGTCTTTCAAGATATTCAGGGAGTTTTTAAATGGATTCATACACTTTAGAGGGTGAAGATTTCATTGGAAACAAATACTGATTATAAAATTGACTTCTTATCAGATTTCATGACAAAGAAATGGAAATACAATTATACACAGAGGTATGGTACATTGCATGATGCTTTGGAGTGTTACATGTTGTTTATTAAATAACCAACAACCGGGTGTAAATGCGGAAAACTGGGTGTAAATGCGGAAAAACTGGGTTTTTTTATTAATGCCCTAGAATAAATGAAATGAATAAAATAAATAAATAAAATACAAAGCAAGAGACATAATTGCAAGTTAATAATTTATTAGCACACAAATAATACGTATAAGAAAGACAAATTGTTATCAACACTACTGATAACAGCTAGAAAATGCTTACAAATGGTGAATATACGCCTGAGTTACATTCCTGAACTGATATGTTATGGGCAAAAAAAATAGAAGACATTGTTTTTTTGGGAAATAAAAATTACCATAAATTTCTACACCCCTGGAAGTATATTAAACATTTTTCAAATGTTGAAAAAAAATCAAAATCCGCCCGCAAAAAAAAAAAAAAAAAGGGTTTAAAAGCGGAAAACCGGGTGTGCTGCGCAGCAAATTTGAGGTTGCCGCTGCGTAAAACTGTGTGTAAACGCGGAAAAACCGGGTTTGTTCCTTAATGCCCTATAATAATTATGATACCACTAAGGAATCCCAATAGCCCAATTCTGGATAATCTATAGTTTAATGCTGATATATCATCAAGAATTGGCCACAACCTACCTTCAATAAGGTAGAAACCACAAACCCACATGAGTACTCCTTGGATGCCTATTAATCATCCTCTGTTTGGGTTATATTTCAAAAAAAACTTAAGTCTGATGTTTCATTCAAGTGGATGAGCAAGACAGTGGTGGAAATTACAACTCAAGGGCATGTGAATGAGAAATAAAAGGGAAACCAAAGAAAAAACAACCCCCGGTACATATATCAGAAGTGGCAGTTGGCTACAGCTATTTCTATATCTTGGGAAAACAAAATTTGGAGGTTTTGAATAGAAAAACATTTGTGAAACTCTTCATGGGTTTTTTTCCAATCAACCATTGGCAAACCATCATGACCAATCCGGTTAAATCCCATGGAGCACAAAAAGTTGAGAAAGTATAATCGGAGGTTATCCAAAGTCCCGTGAGGCATCACTGAAGTATTACCACTATCAACCTTATGTTTCAGAACATTGGCGCCAAATTCCAATAAGGCCGAAGCATTTGAAGTAGTCGGACGTTCGGACCCGTATTTGTTAGTGACAAAGGCGGTTGTTGGACCAAAAACCAGGAGACCAGCAAGCATCCGCATTTGCTCCCGCGTGTTTAATGTTGACCACTCATCAAGCTTTTTATACTTTGGTCTTGTTGGTGCCTGGAGACCGCAGATGTAACACAAGGCTGACATAGCCCCCGTGAAGTATAGACCAAGGACCTTGAGACCGGAGGTGTTTGGTTGGGGGCTTGATCCATCCTTTGCGTGACTTCCAAGGTTTTCATAAGTTCGTTGGAATGCAAGATGGGCAGTATGCACCAAAGATTCGTCCAGGGGGAGAGGCTGCCATTCACTGCCCTGTTGCTCCATGTGTCGAAGGGCCCAGCAGTCTTGCAAAGCACTTTTAAGCCGGAGATAAGCGTGGTCACTTGGAGAAAAGTATGAGGCCAGATTCGCCGCAAGTGTGTGGGTCTGGACACGTTTGGACGGCGGCGCCTTCCGGTTCTCCTGGGAAGCCTCGAGCTGTGCCATGTTGACAACTTCAGGAGTTATCAGAGAGAGAGCACCAGGTTGAGTGGGGTTAAGAATTCTCTCTGCATACCACACAAATATCAGCCTTTGTGATGTATGAACAAGTGAGAAAAAAAGTGAGTATTTACCAGATTTGCATGCCTTCAGAAGTGTATCCACTTCCCTCCAAACGACTTGGCTGAACTCCTGTGGCATCGTTGGATGTGGTGTGACCATTGAGCGAAGGTGTGTGAGGATGAATGCTATGTTTTGAATCATTTTCTCGGCTGAACTGTGTGACCACGCAATTCCACCCGCCAAATTTTCATTCAAATCATCTGCCAATGCTTTTGGAAGCATTGGGCCAGGGATAAATAGACCCATAGCTGTGCGCAAAGGAGGGATTTTAATTACAAGATGGGTGTGCATAAGCAATGGGGAGTGACTTACCAGGAGGCGTCAGGACCGGGGGAGGAGGAATTGATTTGCCCGGTGGTCTTTGGGTAGGTGGCTTGACTGTTGATGGCCCAGCAACAGGGGGGTTCCGTGGAATTCTGAGGCCTTGCAGTGATTGCGCAGTGATGAATTCGTGAGAGGTGGGATGAGGGGTGAAGAAATTATACATGGGGCCTGTATTTTTAGAAGAAGAAGCAGAGTTGTCCAGGCGCGCCTTTTTGCTCGTCGGGTCTTCAACCGTAGGATCTTCAATTCGTACCATGTCATAGCGATATCGGGTTTGTTGTGGCACCGGTTCATGGACTGGCTCCTGGTGGAAGGTAGGTTTGGGACGTCCATGAAGGAATTGTTGGAGGACTTGCTGGTCTTCTGCACCATCTTCAGAGTCATCTGTTTCACCCTCTGCGTCAGGGTCTTCAGAGCTGTCCCGGATGGCTGGATTGTTAATTTCTCGTCTCCCGTCCGCATTGGGGGCTTTGGAGGACTTCTGGCCAATGAGTGCTTGGTCCCTTTGTACGCCTTGAAGGAAAGACTGGCCAAAGGTGTTGAGGGTTGTCTTGTGGCCTTTGACATCTGTCTGCATCTCTCCGCTTCGACGTGGGGATCCATCAGCTGGGTTTGTTGTGTTGGGCTGGCCATATTGAACATCCTTGTTGATTTGGTTTGCAAATTGATTTAGCGTGGGGATTGGGTTGGTAGCAGGAGGTAGGTGATCAGGAGTGTGTGCATATAAGTATGCCATTGAGTCGGTTGCAAATTCAGGGCGTGGGTGTGACTGTGGTGGAGCAGGCCTAGTGGCGCCTAAGGTGTTTCTAGCCGGGGCCGGGGTTCTGGAGACCTGTTCATTCTCATCGTCTGACTGCTTGTATTCAGCCTTTATTTTAGAGGCCCAATTCTCCAGGTTTTCACGTTCATCTGGTTTCAAAGCAGGGTGCCGCGCCAGCTCTGTGCATTTTTCCCAGAGATCCAAACCTGTGTAATGGTGGGAGGGTGGGTGGGAGTGAGCCAGGGACTTATATTATACACAAAATAAAGGAATGAATCTCACGTCCTAGTTCACTGGTCTGATGTGAAGACATTGTTGATTGTTCAAGTCAAATTGGTGATTTGTGCGGAATCTGTTAGCATTTGAATGGGAGAGTATGTCAGCACGTGTTACTATATCTATGGTAAAAAAAATTTGAAAAAAAAATTGGAAGAGATGTGGGGATTGATTGTGTTTGAGATGGGCCCATTGGGCCACTTTTGGGGGGGATGGTGTGCGTTGGGGGCTTATACGGGGCCCTTTGAGCTGCCTGGGGGGTTTGAATGGCCCCTTTGAATGTTTTATTGCCCCTTTGGAGCATCAAAGTGGGCCTGTGGGCCCATGGGAGGTGATGGGCAGAGGCGGGCCCCTTCTTACGGCCATTGGGCCCTGTCTTTGGGCCAGTTGGGTGTTGGAGCCCTGGGCCTGTGGGCTTTTCCACAAAATTCGACCCCAAAAAAACCCTTTTTTTTGGTTTTTTTGGGGTTTTTTCCTCATTTTTTATTTCTCATTTTTTGTTTTTTTTTTGTTTTTTTTGTTTTTTTTGTTTTTTTTGTTTTTTTTGTTTTTTTGTTTTTTTGTTTTTTTGTTTTTTTTGTTTTTTTTGTTTTTTTTGTTTTTTTTGTTTTTTTTTTTTTTTTTTTTTTTTTTTTTTTTTTTTTGTTTTTTTTTTTTTTTTTTTTTTTTTTTTTTTTTTTTTTTTTTTTTTTTTTTTTTTTTTTTTTTTTTTTTTTTTTTTTTTTTTTTTTTTTTTTTTTTTTTTTGTTTTTTTTGTTTTTTTTGTTTTTTTTGTTTTTTTTGTTTTTTTTTTTTTTTTTTTTTTTTTTTTTTTTTTTTTTTTTTTTTTTTACTCACATTTTTTTTTCTTAATTGGTGAGTGGGGGTGTTGCTTGAATTCGTGGTCGTTCTGGTTGAAAACAACCAGACCAACGGTCTGATTCCTGAAAGGAATCAGACTCGGCGGGCTCGCTCACGTAATCGAATGGTCCCTACCATTCGATTACGTGAGCGAGGGGATATCGCATGCGATATCCCCCCACACGCCAAACAATTGGCGTGTGGTACCCGCACGCCAATTGTTTGGCGTGCGCTCCCACACGCCAATCGTTTGGCGTGTGGGAGCGCACGCCAAACAATTGGCGTGCGGGTCCCACACGCCAATTTTCTTTGGCGTGCGGGGCCCACACGCCAAAAAAAAAGGCGTGTGGGAACCGCACGCCATTTTTGGCGTGTGGGTCTCACACGCCCTTTTTTTTTGGCGTGTAGACCCTACACGCCAAAAAAAAAGGGCGTGTAGGCCCCGCACGCCAAAAAAAAATGGCGTGCGGGCTGGCGTTGGCGTGCGCGCTTGGCCTGCATTTATCAACGCCCCTGATAATGAGCATCTGCTTGATCTGGCCGTGAAGAAATTTGTGGAGCTGGTCAAATGCAAAGAGTACACTGGAATTGTTCCCAAAGGTCTGAAAGAGGAAAGCATCCAAAATGCCATTCATCTCCATGTTACCCAGCAACTCAGAAGATGGTCAGTTTTTTCCTGATGCTTTGTTTACCTATCATATTGATTCACGTCTCCTTACTAAACAAATTCCATCAGGTATCAACAAGAGAATAAGTGGTCCGAAAGTCAACAAGAAGCACAAGACAAGACTGCTTGGCGCACTTCTAGATTGGTTAATGTAAACAACAATTGATTGACCGCTTAAATATATTCCCGGACTAACAAAACCAAACTTTTCTTGCAGCTACAACACACCTGAATTGCGACCTTAAGCAAGTATCAAAAGCTTTTGGGCCTTGTTCTGATTGTTTAAGGCGCATGCAGTGACAGTGATACCAATGATGAAGTATCTCAAATGATCCAAATCGCTTATTCAAAAAGAAATCCCAAAAAATGCACCGTTTGATCAATCCCATGGCAACATCACAAAATTTCTCGCATGATGCGTAAAATTGATGATTTGAAGGCTGCTATGATAGCAGCAACCCCGAAAGGCTCTTCTGGTGCTGCGGCACGGGAGCGTCAGAATGTTTCTTTGCGACTTGAAAGCAAGCTCAAACCACCATCCAATTTTCCAAAGGTATGCTTTGATTGTGAATGGCTTGACTCCCTCACCAAGGATCAAAGATCTGCTTTGAAGTTGCGCTCAAAACCTGATATTAGAGCCCTGGTTAAGGAACTTGAGGAGATGGTCCCCGGAAATTAGTTCTCATTTATAATCACATTTTTCCTTGTACATAAATAATTTTTTTTTGTAAAAACTCGGAGATGGTCCCCGGAAATTAGTTCTCATTTATAATCACATTTTTCCTTGTACATAAATAATTTCTTTGTAAAAACTCCTGTACATACTTGATTGTAATTGTATCTAATTTAACCTATCAAAATTTATCAAATCTAACCAACGCTTGACTCCAAGAAATATAATTCAACAAAAACTGTGAATCAGAGAAATGGGAAATGAGTTGATAACAATTGAAACAATTGATTACACATGGAGTTCCTGATAAGGATGGTAGCGCTGCAGCATGAGGAAAAAAAAAAAAAAAAAAAAAGGGAAAAATTGAAAAGTTGATCAATATACCTGATTTTTGATCAATATACCCTGAGGAAACATGAACAATCTTTGTAGTGAAAGATGGTGAGGGGAAGAATGAAGATAAAATGAAGCAATTCACAACTGTCAGGTCAAAACTGCAGCTTGATTTTAGTAACAGTTATTCCAACAAACTCCAAATCCTGGATAATAAATTAAATATATGGTTATTGTGAATTGATCATAGCTAATAGGCGTAATTCTATATTTATCCTGAAAATTCCATGAAAAAAGAGCTTAAATTTGAGTGGACTTCAACTAATCATCCACAGGACCTGCATATTTAGTTCTTCAATGGTTAAAATTGGTCAATTTTGACCTGAAACTGTGTTTGGTTTTCTAATCATGGATTCTGATGGAATTTGAAGCTGGAAATTTCAGTAAAATGTCACAAATTTTCCAAAATATGACTGAAGTACCTCTATCCAAATGCAATCTATGGGTATTCCAAATTACTAAGGAATCAGGGACTGCTCAATAGCGGTTTCTCTGTTCCATGCAAAATTGAGAGATTAAATTCCATGATTCATCAATTTGGTGGAAATAGTTCCAATGGACAAACAATATCCTCTATGTCAAATCATGGCCTCCAAGCTCAGCTGGATCGTAATATCAACCATGACTTCAAATGATAAAACAGCTTCCTTAAGAAATTGAAACCAATTTCTTGCTTGGTATATATGGGATATGGTATCCAATTTAGTATCCTAAATAAAATGTAATTCAAGTTTGACAATTGGTGGTTTGTCTGGAGGATGATGGGAGTATTTAAGCAAGGCGCTTATGGGGTGGTTTTATTATCCAATCTTTGAAGTTTGTGTATCTGTTGATAGAGAAGGCTGAAACTAGAAATTGCTTCTGAACAGTAAACTCCAAAGAGTACAGTAGAGCAGATGACTTTTGATAGAGGAAATGAAATACATGAGCTAAATTTCTTGGCCCAAAGAGCTAGTGTGCTTGAATTTCACAGCAATCATGGTTTCAAATGGATCAAATAAGAGGTTTATGATCCAAATGAACAGCTCTAAATTTTTCATATGAAAATCAAAGCAACTGAGCATATACTCAATCAAAATGTTTCATCCAGCACAATTTATCAGTTTATCAGATGTATAATTGATTCAAGGGATTTTTAATTCCTCTGTGATTTAATTTCCTGGGGATTTCACCTGTAAGGTTAAATTCTTGATGTTGAGTTTCAGTTACCAACTGAAACCCACAAAAAGTGACATCTTCTGTAAATATCATATGATATCATCATTCCTTGGAATATATTAAGAGCTCAAAAATACTGGATCATACATGAAATCACTCAGAGTGTGCCTCTTTTTTTAGCGGTTCTTCAAAATTCAAGAGAGGTCAGAATCTTTATTTCTACTATAGTAGAGTTGGTGCTGGGGGAAATTAAAACTCAAGTGGAATACCCTGGAAGTTATATCTTGTAATTTATCATCTAAGCTGAGTGAATTGAATGGATAGGTTTTTCAGGCGGTTTTCTGTGAACCAAAGTTGTAATGTATTACCCACATAACCCTTCAAAATTTATTTAAAAACTTGTCAGAGTTGATCATAATTTATGAAGCCTGAGAGGGATTTGCTTCAGGGAAAACAAGGTCTTTGTATTTCACCACGCTGTCTCCAATTTGTATCCAACATATATCAATCACTTGATTAAAGGGATAGCAGAGGGATACATATGATTTATGCCTGATGTCTGGCTATCTGAATCCACTCATATGTATCCAGTTTCGAAATATATCATACTGCAGGGTTGAATTCATCATTTTCTCATGTGGTCTCTACCAAATAAGTGTCTTGGGTTTGATCTAACCTACCCCCCCCCCCCCAAGGCTAGTGAAAATAACACGTGCAAAGAGAAGCACTCTCCTTGAAAATGTCCAATCAGTTATTTTAATGCAATATTTGAGCTGCCTTATACACAAAATCATTGAAGTTTCATCAAACCAAAAATAAATATTTTTGTGGGTGGTTCTTTATGCAAGAAGCGTGCAGCTTGCATGTGGTTATTCAAGATCCTTTCATTCAGGTAAAAACCAGATGAAAAAATTTGCAGTTGAGTTTAATTTTCACTAAGTGTTGGAATTTCATCATTCACATATCTCATTGTTTTCTCTGTTTCCGTATCTATCACGCCTTTCACTTCCTGTCACTCAATTCTCCCCATAAAGATTGAATTTGCATGTAATCCACCATCTTCTGTCCTACAATCTGACCCCAAAGTTGTTGTAAATTTCAAACCTAATGTTTACATAGAAATCAAAATATCTGTTCATCTAAGTGCATTTCCTCAAGGTCAATACTTCTTGTTGGATGAGTAATTTTCTGCAATGCAACCTAGCGGACTGTATTTCTTTGTTTTCTCCTGACTCAGGTCTTCGTATCCAGAATTCCTGTCCACATCCTCTTTATTTTCCCTTGATAAATATCTCTTCAAAAATTCCTGGAAGATCTGAAATTTCCACTCGTACTGTAGCATAAAAGTATAATTATGAGCTGGGGCTTCATCTTAGTGATTAAGCCCGGCGGGCTTAAGGATGGTTGGACCAAAAAAAATTGAGGGTCAGGCCAAAAATGACAAGCTCAGGTAGGATTTAAGCCCGGCGGGCTTAATCTATATCAGAAAATCGTGGTAGTTTTATGTCTCACCAATTAAGTAAGTTTTGGGAAACACATAAAATCATAGAATCTGGACATTTTTTTTTTTGAATCCAGATTGATTGATATTAAGCCCGGCGGGCTTCAGAATGCTTGGACTAAAAGACTTTGAGTGTAGGGCAACAGGGAAGCACAGGGGTGTTTTTAAGCCCGGCGGGCTTAATCTAAAAAAGATATTCCTGGTGGGCTTGTGCGTCACTAGGTAAGTATGATTGGGTCCTGCATATAATAATAGATCAATTTTTTTTGGTTGTAATCCAAAATTCATTGATATTAAGCCCGGCGGGCTTAAGGATGCTTGAACTAAAAAAATATTGTATGTGCAGGAAAACAAGGAAAATCAAGGGTTCTGTTTAAGCCCGGCGGGCTTAATCTACAACAGAAAATACTGGCCAGCTTATGAGTAATTGGGTAATTAAGATTGGGGTTCAACATAAGATCATAGGATATGGCAAAATTGTTTTGTTTGAATCCAAAATTTATTGATTATTCATGGAAAAAGAATGAGATTTTTCAAATCATGTGAATCATTTCTAACCAAAGTTGATATTATAAAATGACAGATGGAAGCTGAAAACGTAATCTATAAATACAAGACCAGTGTCAACCATTCTTTGATAATAAGTAATCTTGGGTCTTAGTTGGAAAAAAAGAGTGTGATGATAGGAGGTGAGATCAGAAGGCTTCCAGAATTAATTGGTAAGAGATATGGTAAGAAATATATCATTAAGCCGATCATCATGATTTTAAATTTCTTGCACTTTCTCAGTAATTTTGCATAACTTACCGGAGGACTTGACATGGTTTTTGAAAATTATCTAAAGTATCATCTAAGGATAATCTATGATTCAGAGCAGTAACACCACAACACAATGGAATACATATTTCAACAACACCACGAAATTATTCAGGAGATTTGATACCCAAGAGGGCTTTTCCATGCGGGAAGCTTCCAAGTAAATGACTTCAGCTGTTTTTGTGGATATTTAAAAATTCTCATGTAATTGAATGGCCAAATTTCATTAGGATCAATAAAATCTTTTCTCTTACAATTCTTTTTGGGACTTGACAGGGATACATTTAAGCAGATTTGAAGAGAGAATCAAAAAAGAAATTGATCCCCACCTGAAATCTTGTTGTGTCTAAATTAAATTATGTGTTAGGTTGAAATTTATTGAGACAGCAATGAGAGATATAGTCTATATCAAATTAATAGGAGGTTGAAATGGTGATTCTCAAATGGATATTAACATATGTGGGGGAAAAAATGATCCTACACCTGGAAAGTGTTTCCTGATTCCAACTAGGGCATTCAATTTGATTTTAGAAAAATCTATATACCATATTTATGAATGTGCAATGTGGCACCAAAATTAATGGAATAATCTTTTGTTGATTGTTTGCAGAATTCAAGGCCCACGTTCCATAGATGCTTTTTGATAGGAGATTTTTACGCTTGTGTTCTTAGTTCAACTTGCACTTACCATAATTACAAATAATCTGATGAAGGAAAAAGAATATGATATCACTGTTTTTCTGAAACTTGTGAACATGGAGGAAGTAAAAAAATTGGGGAAACCAATGCCATATTGGCTTCAAATTGAATAGCTGATGGGTACAAAAGAATCATTCTTAACAATGCAAGGTTTCAACATAGACAAGGAATATGTAATAAGAATTTTGTTCCTTTTCAACAGGAAAAGTTGAATTTTTCAACTTAAATTTTGCAATAAATGGCTTATAATGAATCATGTTGTTTACTTCAAGTTGATTATCAAGATTGGTTTTATTTCCATGTTTAATCCCAAAATATCAAATTTATACAAAATAAAATATTAGTTGTGGTTGAATGACTGTGCAACAATTGTACCAGAGTTGAAAACCACAAGGATTTCATGTTAGCCATGTTGTAAAGAATATTTTTGAAACCTTGAATTTCACTTGATCAAGCTACTTGATGTTTTTTTTTTGGATTTTGAAGCTTGTGCATATCAGAAATTTAGCTTCCAAGGTGTTGGCAGTGGGGGTGGTGGATCTCCTGGGGTGATGTATGCACTTTTCAAATATAACTGGCTTATTTCAGAGTTCTATGGTCATGTTTTCCAAGAACTTTAGTAATAGATAAACCATGCACCAGGAAAAATCAATTGTCACCTGACATCTGGTGACATCAAGAAACAATGGATGTAGCTTTGTTGTAGCTATGGTTTTACTCCAGCTAGGCTACAATGGCCCCTTTGTGTCCTACAAGGGGCTATACATGAGGCCAACTGTACTACCAATGGTTAGCTCATTGAACCTAGGCTGATGTCACCTGTAGTCTAGTGACAATTTATTTTTCCTGGTGATGGTTGGATATAATTTTCATCCAAGATCAAACTATAGTCTCCATTTCACAAATTATAATTTGTTTGATTTTATTATGAGCTGTCATTGATTAAACATTGGTTGTAATCAAAAGAATTTCTTGCCTCAGAAATTTCTATAAAAACAATTGGATCTTTTGAATTTTTTTTGAAAACTCCTCTGATGTATCATTATACATTGGTGATACATAGTAGATAGGCATGGAGATAACATTGGTGCACACCAAGGATACATAGTAGATAGAGGTGGGATAAGTGGGGGATATAGAGAAGTCACCTCCATGGAGGTTCCAACTTTTTTTTCCTGGTGCAACCACTGAAACAGCTTCTGAATGGTGCTTAAAACAAAGAATGAGAATTGAGTGTGTATATGACAGAGTCTCTGATGAAGAAGCCAACAACAGATTATTGAGTCAATGTAAAGGGAATCTGGAGAGTATAATGAGATGTAGATTTCCCTCACTAGATGTAGATCTGACAGAATTCAGCAGTGTATTAAATGAAATGGTGGTCCTTAATGGATGGAACAAAAAGTAAATCAGAAGTAACATCCCTGAGAGAAAAGAGTTCCAAAAATAATCCACCAAGGTTAACCCCACAACTGAAATCCCCAAGAAAACTGCTACTCCTGAGTGTTTCAAGTGTGGAGAAAAGGGTCATTGGAAAAATGAATGTACCAATATACGTAGAAAAGTAAATATGCACTGCCAGCATAATTGCCTAGGTTGAGTTCATCCCAGTTAAACTAGGATGCAAACAAGCCAAATTAAAGTAGGTTGACCTCAACCAATGAAATATAAAACCAAGGGGGGTCCCTTGGATTTATATTTCATCAGTTGATTTCAACCAAGTTTAAATTGGTTGAGTGCATCCCAGTTTAACTGGAATGACTTCATCCTAGGCAATTATGCTGGCAGTGATGGTAGTAATGAACACCCAATCAGAGTCTGAAGAAGATACCCATTCCCAGTTTGAAATAGTCATCACTGAACCTGTTGAAGAATACTTGGTAAGGATCTCAGTTATCCAAGCTGATATTGGGGATGAATTATCCATTAATTCTATATGTCAGCTTGCTACTATGACAGAGCAACCTGTCACAAGTTTACCACAAAATTATTATAAAAAATATAGAATATCAAATAATATTTAGAGTATTATTTGATATTCTGAATCTACACTAAATTTAACCTAGGGTACCTCACTCACAGGTACCCCTAATTCCCACTCCTTCACTATGTAAATTAGCAAAGAAGAATTAGCAAGTACCTTTTAAATAAAAAGTACTTGCCGTAATTAAATGCTTATATATATATTTACATATGCTTAAAACCCATTTCCAGTCACGGAAATGAGGTGTTGTGTAAATTGGGGGAGATAGTGTAAATACACCGTGTTTTACTCAAACCCCGCGTACCGCAGTCCGCAGAGCTTGAAGTTCAACCCGCGTGACTGAAAGCCCGCGCCAAAGTTGGGATACAAGCCCCCGCGCAAGCACTAAGCCCCTTACAGACTCCCAGCTTGGCACGCGTACTCCACAGTCACTCAGGTACACCCAAAACAGGAAAAACACGCCCCAGTGACCTCATTACATATGTTACATATGTAATAAAGGTTACTGGGGATTAAATAATTAAATATACTAAAGTGTATTATTATTTATACATATAATTAAAATATACTGACTGAACAAACAGTACAAACAATACTGTGGCTTATTATAAAATACAAATAAGCCACTAGTATTAAATCTATAACAACCAGTACTGATGTACTACAGACTGTAAGACAATATAAATATGTAAATAATAATAAAATACATTAATAAAATCAATTGGTGACGTGTATTCAAAGCAGGGGCTGCTGAAGCGTCACCAAGAAAGCAAAAATGGCAAAAATGTGGTCCTAAGATCCCACAAGTTGGCCAATAATAACTACAGGGTCCCCAGGGGGAACTCAGGACTATTTAAGGAGCTCTTCAACCGCCCAAAGAAAGCTCCTCATGCTTCCTGTTACCCACTAACAACCTTACCCACTTCTTATTAGATATATACATCTTTATAACACAGTCTGGTAAGCTTCTTAGTAGTTATTCTTTAGCCCTGTCTTCCCCAACAACTTCACAGTGCCCATCAAGCTCCACCAACCATCCATCCAAGCGCTTCAAACTGTCCAGTTTCACCCAGAATATCCCCAAGATCCCTCAAGGTTTATTACTAGTAAGTAATAACCCTTTTCTTGAAGATATTCCCCCATTTCCATTCCTGGGATTAAACCACCCCTGTTCCAACAGGCCCCAGTGTTCCAGGTACCTAAATCCTCTGCATTTATTTGTAAGATACCTTAGAGGGATCTAAACCACCCCTGATTTATCAGGCCCCTCTGGTTTTTAATTATATTAAATTTATTTAATATAATTATTAATCTATTTTTCTCTCAATTTTTACGTCACAATTCCCCCATATCTTTTGGGAATTGTAACTTGTACCTTACCCAGAGTTTATATAACTCTTTCCATCTATCCTTGCACCACCTGTAGCTAGAAGGACTTGTCCTTGGCATCAGGGAGGCTGACACTATACATGGTGACTCTAATTTACCACAAAGATGGGATTCCTCCATGAAGATTGGCCATGTATCTGATGCAAAGTTGCTCACCAATAAACCTGAAGCTGGGATGAGTTATACCATGGGGAAAACTATTTATACTACTGTCTTGTTTGATAATAAAGAAATACGAGTCCTCCTTGACGTAGGAGCTTTCTGTTCTTGTGCCAGTAGCACCTTTCTAGATGAATGTTACCCCAGATGGAAAGATAACTTAATGCCCATGCCAAAAGCCAAGTTCAGTAGTTGCAACTCATCCATGAAACCCATAGGAGTAGTATCCATACCTTTAATATTTCCTCACTCTAAGGGATCTCTTAGGTTATCTGTTGAATTTGTAGTGTTACAAGATGCAGTGCGTGATTACCTGATCCTAGGTAATGATGCTTTTTGTATGTATGGCATAAATATTTTCCAAAGTAAAGATAGATTCTACACTATTGGCGGTGATTGGAAAAGAAAATTCCAAATCTGCAACATTAAAATAAAGATACCAGATGTCATTAACAATGTTGACATCCAAGAAAATCTACTATCTTTCCAGAAAGAACATTTATCACAAGCTGCTGTCAGTGACATATGAAGTGAGAAACAGAAAATGGACGTGTTGAAAACTTTTTTTGAACATAAAGAAGCTTTCTGTACCACAGAGGAACCAATTGGTAACATCAAAGGTCATGACATGAAGTTGGAACTCAATATTGACAAACCTTATCCGCCACAGTTGAGGAGACCCTACCCCTCCAGCCCCAAATCAAGAGAAGCTCTGGAAACAAACATCAAAGAGCTACAGGAACTCAAAGTCTTGAGGAAAGTTGGACATAATGAACAGGTAGAAGTCACCACACCTGTAATAATTGCCTGGCATAATGAAAAGTCAAGAATGGTGGGAGATTTCCGTGCTCTGAATCACTACACCAGACCTGACTATTATCCTATCCCCAGGATAGACCATTCACACTGCCAGCATAATTTCCTAGGTTGAGTTCATCCCAGTTAAACTAGGATGCAAAAAAACCAATTCAAAGTAGGTTGACCTCAACCAATGAAATATAAAACCAAGGGGGGTCCCTTGGATTTATATTTCATCAGTTGATTTCAACCAAGTTTAAGTTGGTTGAGTGCATCCCAGTTTAACTGGGATGACTTCATCCTAGGCAATTATGCTGGCAGTGTCATTACACAACTTATCTAAGGCCAAGTATATCACCACTATGGATGTACTGAAAGGGTTCCATCAGATCCCCATAGCACCTGTAAGTAGGAAATTCCTGAGGATTATATGTCACCTAGGGATTTTTGAATACCTCAGGATGCCTTTTGGCATAAAGAATGCGCCATCACACTTTCAAAGAATGATGGACTCCATTTTTGGCTCATTCATTAGGCAAAACTGGATGATGGTGTATATAGATGACATTATCATTTACTCTGATGACTGGGAAACTCATCTAGAAAAGATCAATATAGTACTCCAAACTTCCATACAAGCAGGGCTAAAAATGTCCATCAAAAAGTGTAACTTTGGATATGGAGAACTTAAAGAACTAGGAAGAGTAGTCTCAGGTCTCTCTCTAGCCATAGACCAGAATAAAGTAGCAGCAGTCTTAATGAAATCCATGCCTCAGAATAGAACAGAAATTATATCCTTTCTAGGTTTCTGTAGTTATTACCGCCAACATGTCCCCAACTTTGCCAATGTAAGTAAAAGGCTTTATGCACTCTGTAATCATGATACAATATTTGAAATGACCTATGATAGAGTACAAAATTATGAAGAATTAAAAAGACTCCTTACCACTGCACCAGTATTGGCTCAACCTGACTATACTAAACCATTTATACTGTATATTGATGCATGCTTAGATGGTTTAGGAGCAGCCCTTCACCAGGAATTTGTAATAGAAGATAAACCAGTGGAGAAACCCATTTTATTCATCTCAAGCCAAATTAAAAGTACTGAGAAGAAATATGGAGCAAGCCAAATGGAGTGTTTAGCACTTGTATGGGCTCTGGAGAAGTTGCATTACTACCTTGAAGGGTCTAACTTCCTAGTGGTAACTGACTGCACAGCTGTAAGAACCCTGATGAACATGAAGACCCCTAATAGACATATGCTCAGATGGCAAATTGCAATTCAGCAGTACAGAGGACATATGACTATCATTCATAAGTCAGGAGCCAAGCACAAAAGTGCGGATGGACTAAGTAGATGGGCCTTGCCAAATAACCCAGATAATCCAGCTTATGACCCAGAAGATGAAGACATATTTCCCATCCTAGGAATTCATGTGTGTGACTTAGATAATGCATTTTATGAATTAGTCAAGAATATCTATGACAAGAACGCTGAGTTGTTGAAATTAGTAGAAATACTTAGAAATGACAACAGCTCACCAGAACTAATAGCCAGTCTACCAGAAGAATTAGCCAAACATTATAAACTTGGAAAGTTCAGTCTCCTAGATGGCCTTCTATACTTCAGGAATAGGCATTCAAGTGTGCTAGTACTAAGTGACCCTTCCCAAATTGATAACATTCTGAAAGAATGCCATGATAATGTTAATTCTGGACACTTTTCTGAGGAGAGAACAGTGGAGAGGATTAAATATACAGCATGGTGGATCAATTGGAAAGAACAAGTACACAACTATATCAAATCTTGTGATGCGTGTCAAAAAGGCAATAAGCAAACTGGAAAGAGATTTGGCTTACTGCAGAAGATATCTGAACCAACAGACAAATGGGAAATCATAAACATGGAATTTGTAACAGGCCTACCCCCAGGAGGATCCTTCTCATATAACTTAGTACTAGTAGTTGTAGACAGATTCTCCAAGAGAGCCAGGTTCTGTCAGCCTCCCTGATGCCAAGGACAAGTCCTTCTAGCTACAGGTGGTGCAAGAATATATGGAAAGAGTGTATTAACTCTGGGTAAGGTACAATGTTACAATTCCCAAAAGATATGGGGGAATTGAGACGTGAAAATTGAGAGAAAAATAGGTTAATAATTATATTAAATAAATTTAATATAATTAAAAACCAGAGGGGCCTGATAAATCAGGGGTGGTTTAGATCCCTCTAAGGTATCTTACAAATAAATGCAGAGGATTTAGGTACCTGGAACACTGGGGCCTGTTGGAACAGGGGTGGTTTAATCCCAGGAATGGAAATGGGGGAATATCTTCAAGAAAAGGGTTATTACTTACTAGTAATAAACCTTGAGGGATCTTGGGGATATTCTGGGTGAAACTGGACAGTTTGAAGCGCTTGGATGGATGGATGGTGGAGCTTGATGGGCACTGTGAAGTTGTTGGGGAAGACAGGGCTAAAGAATAACTACTAAGAAGCTTACCAGACTGTGTTATAAAGATGTATATATCTAATAAGAAGTGGGTAAGGTTGTTAGTGGGTATTGGGAAGCATGAGGAGCCTTCTTTGGGCGGTTGAAGAGCTCCTTAAATAGTCTTGAGTTCCCCCTGGGGACCCTGTAGTTATTATTGGCCAACTTGTGGGATCTTAGGACCACATTTTGGCCATTTTTGCTTTCTTGGTGACGCTTCAGCAGCCCCTGCTTTGAATACACGTCACCAATTGATTTTATTAATGTATTTTATTATTATTTACATATTTATATTGTCTTACAGTCTGTAGTACATCAGTACTGGTTGTTATAGATTTAATACTAGTGGCTTATTTGTATTTTATAATAAGCCACAGTATTGTTTGTACTGTTTGTTCAGTCAGTATATTTTAATTTATATGTATAAATAATAATACACTTTAGTATATTTAATTATTTAATCCCTAGTAACTGTTATTACATATGTAACATATGTAATGAGGTCACTGGGGCGTGTTTTTACTGTTTTGGGTGTACCTGAGTGACTGTGGAGTCCGCTTGCCAGGCTGGGAGTCTGTAAGGGGCTTAGTGCTTGCGCGGGGGCTTGTATCCCAACTTTGGCGCGGGCTTTCAGTCACGCGGGTTGAACTTCAAGCTCTGCGGACTGCGGTACGCGGGGTTTGAGTAAAACACGGTGTATTTACACTATCTCCCCCAATTTACACAACACCTCATTTCCGTGACTGGAAATGGGTTTTAAGCATATGTAAATATATATATAAGCATTTAATTACGGCAAGTACTTTTTATTTAAAAGGTACTTGCTAATTCTTCTTTGCTAATTTACATAGTGAAGGAGTGGGAATTAGGGGTACCTGTGAGTGAGGTACCCTAGGTTAAATTTAGTGTAGATTCAGAATATCAAATAATATTCTAAATATTATTTGATATTCTATGTTTTTTATGATAATTTTGTGGTAAACTTGTGACAGGTTGCTCTGTCATAGTAGCAAGCTGACATTCCCTACCACCAAGATAAGTCTCCTGGAAAAAGGTAAGTTTCTAACTAAAGATAAGGTTATTTAAGGAAAAAAATTTCAAGAGGACCTCTTGGATGCCCTGTAATTTCTCAGATGAATTGCTCCATCTGGGATATTATTTTCAGGTAACCACTCATCTTTGTCTGCTGATTGGTTCTTATATCTGACAAGATAAAGTCTTGTATCTTTTCCCTGTATCCTCTCTTTTTTATCTTTCAGGATTTTATGTACTTCCAATTGTCCAGAAGGTGGGACCTCCATCAGGGGAACTGGTTGTTGAGTGACTGGTTCATCTTCAGTTCTGGATTGGTACTGTTTTACCAGACTGACTGGGAATACTGGGTGTTTTCTGGATAGTTCCTCTGTCAATATGACTTCCACAGCATTTTTTCCATGAAGTTGTTTAATGGTAAAGGGACCTATAAAAGGGGGCTTTAGCTTCCTGCTACCTCCCAAGTTATTGAAGTTAATAGTGGATAAAAGGACCTTATCTCCTATTTTAAACTCAGGTTCTTTGTGGCTTTTATCCCATCTCCCTTTGTTGTATTCTACTGCTTCTTCCACGCATTTCTTAGCATGTTGTTGGGTCAGATCTAACATTTTCTTGAAATCTAGTGCTGTTGGATGCAGGTGGGGTAATTTATCATTCAAAGTATCTTTGGGCATGCGTGGTATCCATCCTCTTTCCAAGACATATGGAGCTTCTTTGGTGGAGGAATGTTTACTACTATTATAGGCAATTTCCAATGCTGGTAGTAGACTAACCCAATCATGAGTGTATCCATCATGATTCTTAAATTCAAATCCAAAGGAGCAGAATCTACGTAACATGTCTTCTAGAGTTTGTATCATTCTTTCTGCTAACCCATCAGTCTGAGGGTGATAAGCTGTGGAGAAAGCTAGTTTAGTACCAAGCATGTCATGTAGGTTCCTCCAAAATTCTGATGTAAATTTGGGGTCTCTATCACTAATTATAATTTTGGGTATACCTACATCAGCCATAATCCTATTCCAAAACAACAGGGCAACCTCCATGGCAGTATCATCTTTATGGTTAGGTATGAACCTGGCTCTCTTGGAGAATCTGTCTACAACTACTAGTACTGAGTTATATGAGAAGGATCCTCCTGGGGGTAGGCCTGTCACAAAGTCCATGTTTATGATTTCCCACTTGTCAGTTGGTTCAGATATTTTCTGCAGTAAGCCAAATCTTTTTCCAGTTTGCTTATTGTCTTTCTGACACGCATCACAAGATTTGATGTAGTTGTGTACTTGTTCTTTCCAATTGATCCACCATGCTGTGTATTTAATTCTCTCTACTGTTCTTTCTTCAGAAAAGTGTCCAGAATTAACATTATCATGGCATTCTTTCAGAATGTTATCAATTTGGGAAGGGTCACTTAGCACTAGTACACTTGAATGCCTATTCCTGAAATATAGAAGGCCATCTAGGAGACTGAACTTTCCAAGTTTATAATGTTTGGCTAATTCTTCTGGTAGACTGGCTATTAGTTCTGTTGAGCTGTTGTCATTTCTAAGTATGTCTACTAGTTTTAACAACTCAGGGTTCTTGTCATAGCTATTCTGGACTAATTCATAAAATGCATCATCTAGGTCACACACATGAATTCCCAGGATGGGAAATATGTCCTCATCTTCTGGGTCATAAGCAGGATTATCTGGGTTATTAGGCAAGGCCCATCTACTCAGTCCATCTGCATTTTTGTGCTTGGCTCCTGACTTATGAATAATAGTCATATGTCCTCTATACTGTTGAATTGCAATTTGCCATCTAAGCATATGTCTATTAGGGGTCTTCATATTCATCAAGGTTCTTACAGCTGTGCAGTCAGTTACCACTAGGAAGTTAGATCCTTCAAGATAGTAATGTAACTTTTCCAGAGCCCAAACAAGTGCTAAACATTCCATTTGGCTTGCTCCATATTTCTTCTCAGTACTTTTGATTTGTCTTGAGATAAATAGGATGGGTTTCTCTGCAGGTTTATCCTCTATTATGAACTCCTGATGGAGGGCTGCTCCTAGACCATCTAAACAAGCATCAATATACAGTATAAATGGTTTAGTATAGTCAGGTTGTGCTAAAACTGGTGCAGTGGTAAGGAGTCTCTTTAACTCTTCGTAGTTTTGTACTCTATCATAGGTCATTTCAAATATTGTATCATGATTACAGAGTGCGTAGAGGCTCTTACTTACATTTGCAAAGTTGGGGACATGTTGGCGGTAATAACTACAGAAACCTAGAAAGGACATAATTTCTGTTCTGTTCTGAGGCATGGATTTCATTAAGACTGCTGCCACTTTGTTCTGGTCTATAGCCAGGGAAAGACCTGAGACTACTCTTCCTAGTGCTTTAAGTTCTCCATATCCAAAGTTACACTTTTTGATGGACATTTTTAACCCTGCTTGTGTGGCAGTTTGGAGTACTATATTGATCTTTTCTAGGTGAGTTTCCCAGTCATCAGAGTAAATGATAATGTCATCTATGTATACCATCATCCAGTTTTGCCTAATGAATGAGCCAAAAATGGAGTCCATCATTCTTTGGAAGTGGGATGGCGCATTCTTTATGCCAAAAGGCATTCTGAGGTATTCAAAAATCCCTAGGTGACATATAATCCTCAGGAATTTCCTACTCTCAGGAGCTATGGGGATCTGATGGAACCCTTTCAGTACATCCATAGTGGTGATATACTTGGCCTTAGATAAGTTGTGTAATGAATGGTCTATCCTGGGAATAGGATAGTAGTCAGGTCTGGTGTAGTTATTCAGAGCACGGAAATCTCCCACCATTCTTGACTTTTCATTATGCCAGGCAATTATTACAGGTGTGGTGACTTCTACCTGTTCATTATGTCCAACTTTTCTCAGGACTTTAAGTTCTTGTAGCTCTTTGATGTGTGTTTCCAGAGCTTCTCTTGATTTGGGGCTGGAGGGGTAGGGTGGTCTCCTCAACTGTGGGGGATAAGGTTTGTCAATATTAAGTTCCAATTTCATGTCATGGCCCTTGATGTTACCAATTGGTTCTTCTGTAGTGCAGAAAGCTTCTTTATGTTCAAAACAAGTTTTCAATACATCCATCTTCTGTTCCTCATTTAATATGTCACTGACAGCAGCTTGTGATAAGTATTCTTTCTGGAAAGATAGTAGATCTTCTTGGATTTCAACATTGTTAATGGCATCTGGTATCTTGATGTTAATGTTGCAGATTTGGAATTTTCTTTTCCAATCACCACCAATAGTGTAGAATCTATCTTTACTCTGGAAAATATCTATACCATACATACAGAAAGCATCATTACCTAGGATCAGGTAATCACAGACTGCATCTTGTAACACTACAAATTCAACAGATAACCTAAGAGATCCTTTAGAGTGAGGAAATATTAGAGGTATGGATACTACTCCAATAGGTTTCATAGCTGAGTTGCAACTACTGAACTTGGCTTTTGGCATGGGCATTAAGTTATCTCTCCATCTGGGGTAACATTCATCTAGAAAGGTACTACTGGCACAAGAACAGAAAGCTCCTACGTCAAGGAGGACTCTTATTTCTTTGTTATCAAACAAGACAGTAGTATAACTAGTTTTCCCCATGGTGTAACTCATACCAGCTTCAGGTTTATTGGTGAGTAACTTTGCGTCAGATATATGGCCAACCTTCATGGAGGGATCCCATCTTTGTGGTAAATTAGAGTCACCATGTATAGCATTAATGGATAATTCATCCCCAATGTCAGCTTGGATAACTGAGATTCTCATCAAGTCTTCTTCAGCTGGTTCATTCATGACTATTTCAAACTGGGAATGGGTATCTTCTTCAGTTTCTGATGGGGTGTTCATTACTACCATATTTACTCTTTTACGTATATTGGTACATTCATTTTTCCAATGACCTTTTTCTCCACACTTGAAACATTCAGGAGTAGCAGTTTTCTTGGGTATTTCAGTTGTGGGGTTAACCTTGGTGGTTTCTTTTTGGAACTCTTTTCTCTCAGGGATGTTATTCCTGGTGTACTTCTTGTTCCATCCATTAAGGACTACCATTTCATTTAATACACTGCTGAATTCTGTCAGGTCTACATCTAGTGAGGGGAATCTACATCTCATTATACTCTCAAGATTTCCTTTACATTGACTCAGTAATCTGTTGTTGGCTTCTTCATCTGAGACTCTGTCATACACACATTCAATCCTTCTTCTTTGTTTCAAACACCATTCAGAAGCTGTTTCTGTGGTTGGATCAAAGTAATCTTTTTCAAAGGCTTGGCGCTTTTCATTTTTCCAAATTCTGGTGCCAAACTGGGCTTTGATTAATTCTTTCCACACTGACCAAGATTGGTGTCCTACAGCTTTACTTTTGGTAATAAACCAAGTAGAAGCCATTCCTTCAAAGAGTACAGTAAGTCTTGAAGTGATAACTTCATCATCAGCTTGGTAAGTCCTTACTATGTGATCAATGTATTCTATGAAACTCATGTGGTCATATTCTCCTTTACCATCAAACTTGGGCCAATCTTTTAAGGGGGGCATAAGTTTGTGTATAGCAGTCATATCAGAGTTTCTGTAAGGTGTGGACATTCTGGTATCTTTGGTCATAGGTCTATTCTGCATAAAAGGATTGTTATACCTAGGTTGGGCACTATTGGTATTGAGGGCGCTATGTTTTTCTTGAGGGACAATGTTGGGACTCAAGTATTGGAGATTCTTATAAGGATTATGTTGTTTCTCCTCTCTGTTGTTATAATAATTAGAATTAATATTGATGTGAGGAGCTTCATCTCTGTCAAGATACGTGGTGGGTTTACTGTCAGGTACCTTGTCACCATACTTATTCCAATTGTTTGTTGCTTGATTAACCATCTCTTCTTCACTGTATGAGCTGCTGGGTCCTTGAGGCTCGTGGTATTGGGGTTTTACTTTCTCCTCTTTCAAGGATTCTATACCTGAGATGATAGTTGTTAATTTTGAAATTACATTGTCTTTTAATTTCAATGATTCAATTTCAGAAGTAAGGACAGATAATTTGTTGTTCACTTGTTCTTCTAGTTTCTCAAATTTTGTATTAAAATTGTTATTCAGATTCATGATCAAATCTTCTAATTTATTGTTATTTGTTTCATCCTTTTTGAGGGAATTAATAACATATTCTGCCATTGTAACTTGGGAAGTTTGCATTTCTTCAAGAACATCTAAAGTATCATTAGTATTTTTGTTGATTTCTTTTGTTATTTCTTTAAGATTCTCACTGGTTTTGTTAAGTTCCATCAACATTTCACTATGATGTACTGGTAACTCAAGGGGCAAAGGTTTGTCCAGTGTTTGCAAAACTCTCATGGTACGCGCAGTAATATTGTCTTTAATTTCTTCTAAGCTTGTATCTATTTTATTAATAATTATCTTTAAGTTTGCTTCATTATTAATATCTAAAGTGTTTAAATTATTATTAAGGGCTTCAATAGAATCAAACAAGGAATGTATTACAGAGGGTGCTAATCTATGTTCTTGTAGAGATTGGCCGCAATCAGAAGGAGATCTGTGGCCTTCTTCCACTTGACTGGGTCGTCGAAGTTGATGGAGGAGGAGCTTTTGTTCTTCCCTTTGTCCAATTTCTTGAACTTCAGGGTTTGCTTCTTTGGAGGCGCTGGGAAGTGGATTTTCTTTTCCTCCCAGGGGTTCCAACCTTTTACATAGCCCTCTATCTTGTCGTTGGGGATCAACTTCTGGAGAGCCTTCTGACTGTCTTGTGCCGTAGTCAGCAAGGCTCTCAGCTCTTCTGTAGGCCCCTGCCTTAAGGAGGCTTGGCACTGTTTCCAAATGGAAACGTGCTCTTTCACCCGGTGTCTGATCTGTTCTTCTTTCGAGAGGACCTGGATTTCCGGGGTGGAAGGGGGTTTCTGGGTAGCTGCCAACGAATCTGGGGGTCTCTCGTCGACGTCCATGGGGGTTTCTGCTTCCGTTTGAGGAGGCGGGAGCTCTTGAGGCGTCACTGAGAGCTCTTGGGGAGTTGGGGTGGCCTCCGGCGTGGCTGGGACAGGGCCTTTGCGCGCTATGTTCGTCATTTGTAGATTCTTGACGCGCTGGTGCAGTTCCTTGGCCGCCGCGAGTTCTTGTTGGACAGGGTAGGAGACCTCGAAGTTCTGGTTTGGTCGACCTGGTGGATTTAGCCATTATAAGTTATTTTTATTATGTATTTTTATATGTAATAAGTACTTACTGGGCTGGTTTTCCGCGTCGACGGTGGGAACAGTCTCTGCTTGGGTGGGGTTTTCAAAGGAAGCCACTGAAAGGAGATGTGTAAGTGCGGTGGAGATATCTGTTTAAGAAAAGAATGGTACGTACTTCTTTCCTGATATCTTTCCTTAGCTATCCTTTCTTTCTTCAGTTTTAATCCGCGTAGATAATTATGAAGGGTTATTTCCGCTTCAAGGTTTCTTTCTTCTCTAAGGTGAGAATGGTAAGCGGCAAGGATTATTCTTTCTTCTTCAGTGAGAAGGTCCCAATCTGTAGGGCGGTAGTTTCGTATCTCTTCCTCTTTTTTGAGGCGTAAAATTCGAAGGTAATGCTGAATAAGGGTGGCGTTCTCTTGTAGATTCACTGTACGCGCCGCAGATGTAAAAAAATAAGGAATTGTAAGTATTTTAATACTGTAATTTTTAGAATTTTTTATTAGTATGTATATTAATTGTATTAAAATAAAAAAATATAAAAAACTTACGATTTTTTGTTAATTTTTTGTTGGGTTGGTTTTTGTAAAAAAAGATAAAGTAAAAACAGTTTTTTGTTAGTTGTTTTGAATTTTTTTATAGGATGAGGATTTATAAAAAAGGTGATAATTTTTATTGGTTTTTATATGTATTTTTTAAATAAAAAAATAAACAATTACGGGTTTTTTTGTTTCAAAAATAAATTTGAAAATTTCCCGGCCAGACCCCCAATTGTCAGCCTCCCTGATGCCAAGGACAAGTCCTTCTAGCTACAGGTGGTGCAAGAATATATGGAAAGAGTGTATTAACTCTGGGTAAGGTACAATGTTACAATTCCCAAAAGATATGGGGGAATTGAGACGTGAAAATTGAGAGAAAAATAGGTTAATAATTATATTAAATAAATTTAATATAATTAAAAACCAGAGGGGCCTGATAAATCAGGGGTGGTTTAGATCCCTCTAAGGTATCTTACAAATAAATGCAGAGGATTTAGGTACCTGGAACACTGGGGCCTGTTGGAACAGGGGTGGTTTAATCCCAGGAATGGAAATGGGGGAATATCTTCAAGAAAAGGGTTATTACTTACTAGTAATAAACCTTGAGGGATCTTGGGGATATTCTGGGTGAAACTGGACAGTTTGAAGCGCTTGGATGGATGGATGGTGGAGCTTGATGGGCACTGTGAAGTTGTTGGGGAAGACAGGGCTAAAGAATAACTACTAAGAAGCTTACCAGACTGTGTTATAAAGATGTATATATCTAATAAGAAGTGGGTAAGGTTGTTAGTGGGTATTGGGAAGCATGAGGAGCCTTCTTTGGGCGGTTGAAGAGCTCCTTAAATAGTCTTGAGTTCCCCCTGGGGACCCTGTAGTTATTATTGGCCAACTTGTGGGATCTTAGGACCACATTTTGGCCATTTTTGCTTTCTTGGTGACGCTTCAGCAGCCCCTGCTTTGAATACACGTCACCAATTGATTTTATTAATGTATTTTATTATTATTTACATATTTATATTGTCTTACAGTCTGTAGTACATCAGTACTGGTTGTTATAGATTTAATACTAGTGGCTTATTTGTATTTTATAATAAGCCACAGTATTGTTTGTACTGTTTGTTCAGTCAGTATATTTTAATTTATATGTATAAATAATAATACACTTTAGTATATTTAATTATTTAATCCCTAGTAACTGTTATTACATATGTAACATATGTAATGAGGTCACTGGGGCGTGTTTTTACTGTTTTGGGTGTACCTGAGTGACTGTGGAGTCCGCTTGCCAGGCTGGGAGTCTGTAAGGGGCTTAGTGCTTGCGCGGGGGCTTGTATCCCAACTTTGGCGCGGGCTTTCAGTCACGCGGGTTGAACTTCAAGCTCTGCGGACTGCGGTACGCGGGGTTTGAGTAAAACACGGTGTATTTACACTATCTCCCCCAATTTACACAACACCTCATTTCCGTGACTGGAAATGGGTTTTAAGCATATGTAAATATATATATAAGCATTTAATTACGGCAAGTACTTTTTATTTAAAAGGTACTTGCTAATTCTTCTTTGCTAATTTACATAGTGAAGGAGTGGGAATTAGGGGTACCTGTGAGTGAGGTACCCTAGGTTAAATTTAGTGTAGATTCAGAATATCAAATAATATTCTAAATATTATTTGATATTCTATGTTTTTTATGATAATTTTGTGGTAAACTTGTGACAGGTTGCTCTGTCATAGTAGCAAGCTGACAGGTTCATACCCAACCATAAAGATGATACTGCCATGGAGGTTGCCCTGTTATTCTGGAATGGGATTATGGCTGATGTAGGTATACCCAAAATTATAATTAGTGACAGAGATCCCAAATTCACATCAGAATTCTGGAGGAACCTACATGACATGCTTGGTACTAAACTAGCTTTCTCCACAGCTTACCACCCTCAGACAGATGGACTAGCAGACAGAATGATACAAACTCTAGAAGACATGTTACGTAGATTCTGCTCCTTTGGATTTGAGTTTGAAAATCATGATGGATACACTCATGATTGGGTTAGTCTACTACCAGCATTGGAAATTGCCTATAATAGTAGTAAACATTCCTCCACCAAAGAAGCTCCATATGTTTTGGAAAGAGGATGGATACCACGCATGCCCAAAGACACTTTGAATGATAAATTACCCCACCTGCATCCAACAGCACTAGATTTCAAGAAAATGTCAGATCTGACCCAACAACATGCTAAGAAATGCATGGAGGAAGCAGTAGAATACAACAAAGGGAGATGGGATAAAAGCCACAAAGAGCCTGAGTTTAAAATAGGAGATAAGGTCCTTTGTCCACTATTAACTTCAACAACTTGGGAGGTAGCAGGAAGCTAAAACCCCCTTTCATAGGTCCCTTTACCATTAAACAACTTCATGGAAAAAATGCTGTGGAAGTCATACTGACAGAGGAACTATCAAGAAAACACCCAGTATTCCCAGTCAGTCTAGTAAAACAGTACCAATCTAGAACTGAAGAGGAACCAGCTACTCAACAACCAGTTCCCCTGATTGAGGTCCCACCCCCTGGACAATTGAAAGTACATAAAATACTGAAAGATAAGAAAGAAAGGATACAGGGAAAAGATACAAGGCTTTATTTTGTCAGATATAAGAACCAATCAGCAGATAAAGATGAGTGGTTACCTGAAAATAATATCCCAAATGGAGCAATACATCTGAGAAATTATAGGGCATCCAAGAGGTCCTCTTGAAATCTGTTTTTTCCGTAAATAAACTTATCTTTAGTTAGAAACTCACTTTTTTCCGGAGACTTATCTTGGTGGTAGGGAATGTCAGCTTGCTACTATGACAGAGCAACCTATCACAAGACTTCTACAAAAATTATTATAAAATACCTAGAACATCAAATAATTGTCTGAATATTATTTGATATCCTGAATCTACACTAAAAATAACCTAGGGTACCTCACTCACAGGTACCCCTAATTCTCACTCCTTCACTATGTAAATTAGCAAAGAAGAATTAGCAAGTACCTTGAATAAAAAGGCATTTGCATTAATTAATGCTTATACATATATACATATGCTTAAACCCCATTTCCAGTCACGGAAATGAGGTGTTGTTTAAATTAGGGGAGATAGTGTAAATACACCGTGTGTTACTCAAACCCTGCCTACCGCAGTCCGCAGAACTTGAAATTCAAACCCGCGTGACTGAAAGCCCGCGCCAAAGTTGGGATATAAGACCCTGCGCAAGCATCAAGCCCCTCACAGGCTCTCAGCTTGGCACGCGGACTCCACAGTCACTCAGGTACACCCAAATCAACAAAACCACGCCCCAGTAACCTCATTACACATGTTACACATGTAATGAAGACTACTGGGGACTATATAATTAATTATATTAGATTATATTGTTATTTACACACATAAATAAAGATACAATAACTGAACAAACAGTACAAATAATACTGTGGCTTATTATAAATACAAATAAGCCACTAGTATTAAATCTATAACAACCAGTACTAATGTACTATAGATTGTAAATCGATATAAATAAATAAATACATTAAATAAATCAATTGGTGATGTGTATTCAAAGCAGGGGCTGCTGAAGCGTCACCAAGAAAGCAAAAATGGCCAAAATGTGGTCCAAAGATCCCACAAGTTGGCCAATAATACCTACAGGGTCCCCAGAGGGAACTCAAGACTATTTCAGGAGCTCTTCAACCGCCCAAACAAGGCTCCTCATGCTTTTTGAACACCACCCAGACACTTACCAATATTCTATCAGATATCAACCTCTATAAATATCCTGGTAAGTCCCTTAGTAGTATTCTTCTTAGCCCTGTCGTCCCACCAACAATTCAGTTACCACCCAGCTTTACCAATCACCTTTTCAAGCGCTCAAAACTGTCCTGTTTCTGCCCTGAATATCCTCAAGTCCCCTTTGGATTATTACTAGTAAGTAATAACCCTTCTTTCTTGAGAATATTCCCCATTCCTTTCCACTGGGATTTAAACCACCCCTGCTCAAACAGGCCCCAGGTTTCCAGGTCATTAAATCCTCTGCATTTATGTCAGCTTGCTACTATGACAGAGCAACCTGTCACAAGTTTCCTACAAAAAATTATTATACAAAATATATAATTTCAAATAATAGTTAGAATATTATTTGATATTCTGAATCTACACTAAAATTAACCTAGGGTACCTCACTTACAGGTACCCCTAATTCTCACTCCTTCACTATGTAAATTAGCATACAAGAATTAGCAACTACCTTTAATAAAAGGCACTTGCATCAATTAATGCTTATATATGTAAATACATATGCTTACACCCCATTTCCACTCACAGAAATGAGGTGTTGTGTAAATTAGGGGAGATAGTGTAAATACACCGTGTTTTACTCAAACCCCGCGTACCGCAGTCCGCAGAACTTGAAGTTCAACCCGCGTGACTGAAAGCCCGCGCCGAAGTTGGGATATAAGCCCCCGCGCAAGCATTAAGCCCCTTACAGGCTCTCAGCTGGCACGCGGACTCCACAGTCACTCAGGTGCACCCAAATCAGTAAACACACGCCCCAGTGACCTCATTACATATGTTACATATGTAATAAAGGTTACTGGGGACTAAATAATTAAACATATTGAATGGTATTATTTATTTATAAATATAAATACAATATATTGAGTAAACAAACAGTACAAACAATACTGTGGCTTATTATAAATACAAATAAGCCACTAGTATTAAATCTATAACAAACAATACTAGTGTACTACAGACTGTAAGTCAATATAAATATATAAATAATAATAACATACATTAATAAAATCAATTGGTGACGTGTATTAAAAGCAGAGGCTGCTGAAGCGTCACCAAGAAAGCAAAAATGGCCAAAATGTGGTCCAAAGATCCCACAAGTTGGCCAATAATACCTACAGGGTCCCCAGAGGGAACTCAAGACTATTTAAGGAGCTCTTCAACCGCCCAAAGAAGGCTCCTCATGCTTCCCAATACCCACTAACAAACCTTACCCACTTATTATTAGATATACATCTTTATAACACAGTCTGGTAAGCTTCTTAGTAGTTATTCTTTAGCCCTGTCTTCCCCAACAAACTTCACAGTTGTGAGCCTGTGTCTCTTGAGTGACAACAGAACACAAGGGATTGGGGAAAATTAAGCAATAAAATGCTTAGTGGGAAAATAAACACACTTTATGAAATGTTAATGAAAAGATCTTAAATGATCTGGGGAGCAGCCAACTGAGGGTCTGCCTCTTCTTCCTCAAATGAAACTGGGAGAAGGAGCCTGGTCAAAGGAAACTGAACACCAGCCAATCTTTTTCTGGTCAAAAGAAACTGACACAAGGATCCTTAGATGGAAACCTGGTTGATTTTCCCTGATAAAATCAACAAAAATGCAGGGGGACAAGATCTAGGAGTGATCAATTAATCTGGTCTTATGAGAAGCTTTAAAAAGCAGGACTTTATCCTATAGAGTTATACCAATATTGGTGTGCCAGTGATTTAGTAGGAAGAGGGAAAGGGGGGAGGATAAGACAGAACAGACAGACTAGAGAAGAAGGACTTGGGAGGAGTTGATGATGTTGCAGAAGAAGGGACTCACTGGTTGATTAAATGACAGCTGGACTGGGAAGTAATCAGAGAAGTGAGGAGCCTTACTTAGTATTCCAAAATCTTGTTGAGGAAGCTGCTGGGTTCAACTGGTTGAAGTCCTTTTACTGAAGTGTGTGGTTGTTGTGTAGTATTCTGGAGTCTGTGTATCTTCTGGGGTGTAGAGTATACTCAGACTCGAAAATTTTCATTGTTTGATGACATAAGCAGTGCAGGCTTGTGGTCAGCTTGCATCTGAAACACGGCGTAACCATATATAGAATAAATTCACCAGTAACTCATTACTATGTGAAGGAGTAAGATATAGGGAAAGTGCTCAGTTGTAACTAGGGCTAAAATATGATGAGGAAACAGAATCTGAATTAAAAACAAGTGTAAGTTCAAAACTGTAAAAGATATGATTAAGTTTTCGTCTGAAAATGTGTGTAAGGAAGACTTGTAGGCTAATGGTATTAGCTCTAAGGCTGACAACAGTGAACACCCAGCTCCACCATCCATCCATCCAAGCGCTTCAAAATGTCCAGTTTCACCCAGAATATCCCCAAGATCCCTCAAGGTTTATTACTAGTAAGTAATAACCCTTTTCTTGAAGATATTCCCCACTTTCCTTTCCTGGGATTAAACCACCCCTGTTCCAACAGGCCCCAGTGTTTGAGGTACCTAAATCCTCTGCAATTTATTTGTAAGATACCTTCAAGGGATCTAAACCACCCCTGATTTATCAGGCCCCTCTGGTTTTAATTATATTAAATTTATTTAATATAATTATTACCCCAATTTTCTCTCAATTTTTACGTCACAATTCCCCCATATCTTTTGGGAATTGCCACTGTTCACCTTACCCAGAGTCTTGTAACTCTTTCCATTCATTCTTGCACCACCTGTAGCTAGAAGGACTTGTCCTTGGCATCAGCAAGGCTGACAATTTACGTGCAAGATACCTTAGAGGGATTAAACCACCCCTGATTTATCAGGCCCCTCTAGATTTTTAATTATATTAAATTTATTTAATATATTTAATAATCCATCTTCTCTCAAATTTACCCTACAATTCTTAATATTGCCTTGAGAATTGGGCCTCATCTTTACCACCCAGAGTTTTCTACTCTAACAAATCTTATGTTGTACCACGTGTAGCTAGAAGGATTATTCCTTGGCATCAAGTAGGCTGACAATGTGAAAGAAGTGTTGCATAGACATTATGCAATATAATCAAACGACTTGAGTTCAAGTCACGCGACCCTGTTATTGAAACCTCAGACTTAACAAGAACAACAATCATCTAACCGCTATCCACCATCCCTTAATTCACTGCCGATCAATCCTTTCTGTAAGAAATTCTAGTATGCCAATCAACTGACTTGAAGAAGAAGACTAATATTTAGGAGGAGTCTGGATATAACTCAAGTGGAGGTATACCCAGTCCCCAACCAATTCAATTGTTTCTTTTATTCTCATTCATTCTTTATTGATCTTGTTTCTTTATTACAGGCTTGCTGTTATTTCTCTTTATCTCCTAGAAAATCTTCTGTCTCTATTCTTTACGTCTTCAGCTAGGTCTAGAAAAAATAGAAGGTACTTATTGATCTCGCTCTCTTTATCTCATTAAGTTATCAGGCTCATCTTTCTATTTTCTCTCTATGTATTTAAGTTTGTTACTGCTATTAGCATTTGATATTAGCTGCAATAAATTCATTGACCTAAAATTCCTACAGTCAGCAGAGGATGGAGTCCTACAATGGAGTTTCTCCTCCAGACTCACCTCCAGTTCCGGCAAGCCTACCTGGAATCACAGGCGGAAATGAACCTACTTTGGGAGCAGGCGGTGGCAAGCCAAAACAGCCTGGAGAGATTGATAGGCCGGGTAATGTTACTGTCCCTCACAGAGGGCTAGAATCCTCACACCATGAACCGAGTCAACCACCCACCACTGTCCAATCAGCAGAGAGGCTGGACCAGTCACCAGCAGCATGCTTAACCACCTGTAGTAACTCAGCCAGCGCCTCAGACCAACCAACTGGTGGCCGGTCCAGCAAATCAAAACCAGGCTGGCAGGAATGGAAGGATGAGGGGCCGGCAAGACTACAAGAAATCCATCTATGACAAGCTGGTCAGGATGAGCCGGAAAATCCAGGGGGGTTATCAATCAATTGACCAAGCACAAGTTTGCAATCAAGGGAGTCTACCGCCTTAACTCTATCAGAAGCAGGGGGTATGCTAGCTAGGATGTTTAAGGAGATCAAAAAAGTGGTTGACAGAAACTCAAAAAACATCATTGCACATTCTGACAATAGCCGTTCATTCTTATTCCAATCTCTACATAAAGAAGTTTCCAATCCGCTCTCTAATCATATATCCCTCCTTAGAGATATTATCACAGACAATTTTAAATCAGTTAAATTTTCATGTGCTAGTTTTTCCAATGTTAGCTCATCCATACCAGTTGTAATGGAAAATTTCAGGGAGACAGGAGACAGATTGAGTATGTCAGCCTCTGTGATGCCAAGAACTGGATTCTTCTAGCTACACAGGGTGCAAGGTAAAAACAGCTGCAGGTTGTGCAGTGAAAGGTGGGTAAAAAAGGTGAAAAAATATAAATAAATGGCCTGCGTTACAGGGGTATTTACTGTGCCCTCTTAAATATTCAGGACCTGAGTTAAAAGGGGGTATCCTGGGTACCTGAAATTCTAGTCCTTTGAACAAGGAGTACACCTAGACAATGACTACTGAAGGAATGGAGGAAATAGACTTACTGATTCTATTTCCTGTCAGGGGTTCTTCAGGGAGTTGTAGGTGGTCCAGAAGCGCTCACAAGGCTGCTTAACAGGTGGGTGTTGAGTTCTGAGAAAGGTGAAAGGTTGTTGGACGAACTTCAGGTATAAAACAAGCAAAAACTAACTATATAACAGGCTATAAGGCTGGTTGATATGGTGGTAAAAGCTGGTAAATGTAAATGAAGAGGGGGATATCATTTTGTGGGAAGGAATGGATGTTTATATATCCATTCTGGGTCCTTGGGGGCAGATCAGAAGCTCTGTTTTTCCTGGTCTAGTCTTCTACTAAGCCCTAGTTACCTGTATAACTGGTTTGGTTATGGTAGAGCTTAGTTACATGTTTCAAAAGGCCCAAAGTAGTTTAATATTCCCAGTAAGGTGAATACTTTTGTTTCTTCCTTCCTTTTTGACCAGTCGTCCATTTACAACCAAAAAATTGGACTATCTTGGCCTTAGTAGGAAACGTATGGCCACAGCATTGGTAGTGGCTTTTATTACAGGTGCCAGGTACGGGTGTTGATAAACGCACGCCAATGGGCGCACACCCACGCCCATTGCACGCCTTTGTTTTATTGGCGTGCGGGCTGCACGCCCATTGGCGTGCGGGCTGCACGCCCATTGGCGTGCGACACTTCAGGTGTGCGGTCACACGCCCTGCCCGTTCAGAAAAGGGCGTGCAAACCGCACGCCCTTTCTATGTGTATAGGCAGGGGCTTTCCCCTGCCTATATCCATAGAATCGGCGTGCGGGCTTGCACGCCGATTCTATGTATATAGGTAGGGGCACGCCCCTGCCTATGTACATGCTGATGTCATGCGTACACCAGAATGTACGCATGACATCAGCTCCGGTCGAGGAATACAGCCTCCTCGACCGGGAGGGATCCCTCCCGGTCGAGGAGGCTGTATACCCTCCTCGACCGGAGGGATTCCCTCCCGGTCAAGGAGGGTATACAGCCTCCTCGACCGGAGGGATCCCTCCAGTCAAGGAGGTTGTACAACCTCCTCGACCGGGAGGGAATCCCTCCGGCCGAGGAGGCTGTATACCCTCCTCGACTGGAGGGAATCCCTCCGGTCGAGGAGGTTGTACAACCTCCTCGACCGGGAGGGAATCCCTCCGGTCGAGGAGGCTGTACAACCTCCTTGACCGGAGGGATCCCTCCAGTCAAGGAGGTTGTAAAACCTCCTCGGCCAGAGGGATTCCCTCCCGGTCGAGGAGGTTGTACAACCTCCTTGACTGGAGGGATCCCTCCCGGTTGAGGAGGCTGTACAACCTCCTCAATCGGAGGGATCCCTCCGGTTGAGGAGGTTGTACAACCTCCTTGACCGGGAGGGAATCCCTCCGGCCGAGGAGGTTGTACAACCTCCTTGACTGGAGGGATCCCTCCGGTCGAGGAGGTTGTACAGCCTCCTCGACCGGAGGGATTCCCTCCCGGTCGAGGAGGTTGTACAACCTCCTCGACCGGAGGGATTCCCTCCAGTCGAGGAGGTTGTACAACCTCCTCGACCGGGAGGGAATCCCTCCGGTCGAGGAGGCTGTATACCCTCCTCGACCGGGAGGGAATCCCCCCGGTCGAGGAGGGTATACAGCCTCCTCGACCGGGAGGGATTCCCTCCGGTCGAGGAGGGTACACAGCCTCCTCGACCGGGAGGGATCCCTCCCGGTCGAGGGGCTTGCAGTCCTCCCCGGCAGGCGTGCGGCTGCACGCCCTTCCTCGGGGGTGTCGCACGCCTGTAGATGGGCGTGCAAACTGCACGCCCATCTACAGGCGTGCCCACGCCCAAGGATGGGCGTGCAGCCCGCACGCTGATAAAAAAAAGGCGTGCGGGCAACACGCCTTTTTTTTTATCGGCGTGCGATGGGCGTGGGCGTGCGCCCATCGGCGTGCATTTATCAATGCCTGCCAGGTACATGTAACTATAGAAATGATGATGTAAACCTTATTTTTATGCATCATACCCAAACTCTATTAACCTTAATTACATACTCTACTAGCATATATTTAAGGTTATGTATATCTTTAAGTGATATGAAAACTTGAAGGCCTTGTGAAGGGATATGAAGGAGTAATAATTACGGAGTCCTTTTTGCTGAGCTACCCTAGGTTAATTTACATGTAGAAACACAATCTGAAATAATATTCTAAGTTTTCTTTATACTTTAGAAGTTATATGTAGATTCTTTGTTATATGTTTTTGTTTTGATAATTTCTGTTGAAACAAAAGACATCAGGTGGGCATTCTTTTGAGACTAAGAATATAAGTTGTATATTGGTATAATTTGCTATAGTCAGGATGTCTCTGAATTAGTAGCAGGCTTACAGAGTAATAGAATCAAAAGTGTTGAAGATACAGGCAAAAACAAGAGTATGGAGAGGGAACAACAAGAAAAGCTTAACACCCTGGAAAATGGGTTGAGAGAGTTTTTTCAAACATTTCTAGACTCAGCTGCATCACATATAATAAGTGTAGACAATGGGGACCCCAAACTTATCCATGAGATACAACAACTCACTGCTAGAGTGTGCAAGCTAGACAGCCGACTATCCTTGTTTCTTGAAACACAGCAGCCTACCTCTCATAACACCAATACAAATTTGTTCCCAGAGGACCTATTATCCCAGATAGATACACAGTTTGAGAAACTGGAGTCTAAATTACTTGAGAAACTGAATAGACATCATTTGTTGCATGATTCTAACATGAGCATTGAAGTCAAACACAAACTAGAGGAACAAATTGAGAACCAGCATATCAATTTCCTGAAGATCAACAATAAGATGGATAGGATGATGAGCCAATATAGAGCAGAAGGAGCAAGGATGAGAGAAGAGCTAGCAGCCTTGCAAGATAATTTTCAACAACTGGTTCAACAGGATAATAGAAGGCAACCACATCATTTTGATCTTCCCCAGGAAAGCCAGATGGCCTGAAAGGATTGAGGTATTGACCCTGAACTGAAGAAAAAACTTGACAATGCAATAACCAACTTGGATTGGCCCACTTTCTCTGGTGAGGGTGAGTATGATCACTTGAGATTTTTACAGTGGATTGACACTGCCAAAACCGACAGCCATGTTTATGACAAAGTAATTGTGCTGAATTTGCTAACTATTCTAACAGAAACGGCTCTGTCATGGTATGAAACTATGAGGCTAACACACCAAGAGAAAACCTGGGCGGTCTGGCAAGTTGAACTTTGCAATAAGTTTGGTCATTCCAACTGGAAAAGGAAGAAAAAAGCAGCATTCAATGCTGACAATTTTGTAGTAGGTGCAGTTCCCCCAGCTACTTGGGTGACCAGGCAATAGCAACACCTTTGCTATTTTGAACCAAACCTTGATCAGGAGACCACAAATTTCAAATTATTGAGCCTCATGGATAAGGAGGTAGAATTTACAGCCAAGAACGCAATGAGAACACCAGATGCGGATCTTAGTACTCTCATCAATATCCTAGAGGAATTGAGTGAAATAGGTTGACTAGGCAGGCACTGATTTCCTCCTAAGCAGCCCACGGGGGTGGGAACAAAGCCTGCTGGTGTACCAGAGACATCAAAATTGAGCCCTTCGGACATCAAGTGTTTTACCTGTAAGGAAAGCAGTAACACATCTAGGAGATGTCCGAAGAAGGTCAACACAGTTGAGGAGGACTCTGGCATAGACCCAACAGTGGAGGATGGTAGTGAACCAGAGGGGGATGTGCCTATAATAGGCATGATCTCTGGGGATATTAGACACACAGAAGCCTATGAGGACGTAACAATTTGGTCCAAATGGGATGCTGTGAGAGGAAGTGTCTAGTACTATTGGATAGCGGATCAGTGAGGCCGTGTCAGACATTGAGACAATAAGCCCACATGTCTCCAAAATAATACAAGTCACATAACTCAATGGTTAAGGACTTGTGTTTACAAAAAAGGGAATAAAATGAACCAAGTAAATTATCTTAAATTTATAAGTTCAATTCCCATATGACTCATAATTTTTATATACTTATTTTTATCTAAATATTATCATTTTTATAAACTAACTATTATTAATAAAATTCTAATTTAAGGAGAGATTAATATCTCCCCATGAATTTAACACACATTATTACAATTTAGTTATATCTCCTTCAAGGAGACTATTAACATAAATTACCCCATGTAAAACAAACTCCTTTGAGTTATTACATTGGGGATAACATATTGTGTAATATTTAAAGGGCTGATATTTCCTTCTAAAGGGAATTTCCCCCAGATTATTACCATACAAACCTGCTTAACTTACTATTGTTTTAGTGAGTGGGGTTTATTATAATGAACCAATTTCCTTTATCCTTTTCCTAGTCACTAGAATCTTTATTCAAGTGACTAGAAGTCCTCTCCCACTCTCAGGGAGCTGTTGAGGCAAATTGCGTAGAGCTTTTACATAGCCACTTTCCCACTTTACACAAAGGTGCCAGCTTCTCTGCTTTCAGCGTAGAGGAGCTTATTTCCACTTGCCTCACAGGTTATAGTGGACCATAAAATTCCAGGATATTATTCTGTATACAGTATAATATACATATCTGTTATTTGACCCGGCGTCACATAAGAGACGGGGGCTGACAGGCCGGTAGTAGGGAAAGGATACCTTGAATGCTTCTTCCCAGGATGGGAAAAGTTCATTCTTCCAGTTCAGAAGGGCCAATTTTGTAGTGCTTTGGGGTGTTTGAAGGTTTTGGGAGTAGTCAACGTCAAAATGTTCTTTAAGGAGGTGAAGCTGATTATGAAGTTCATTTTCATGGAAAATATGACAGCTAAATACTTCATTATGGGAACAGATTACTTGACTCACTACAAAATTTAATTGTTGAACAATGACAAAAATCAGTTCTCCATAGGCAAGAGAGTATTTGACTTTGATGAGACTAACAATGCAGTAATCCCAAACAATAACGTTGTGTAAATAAAGGCAACCCCAATGAAAGAAAAGGTATGTTCCGCTCTGGTTGCCCTTCTTCCTGGTTGGTTCCGGTAGTTCTTTTATTTCCTCTGCGGAATAAACAGCTGTTAGCAGATGACTAACTGGATTCCCTGCAACACCTTATACTCAGCAAGGGGACCGTTCCTCTTGCATTTGTCTTCCTGATGATGCCCTTCATAGTTCCGCTTGTCCGCACACGCTGAAAGTTGCTAAGAGAGTTGTTTAAACTAAAGAGATTTCTTATATGCCCTGAAGATGATAGCTATCTACTTCAATGATAAGATAAGATAAGATCCCGCAACTCTACTAAAACACTCTATTTATACATTTCCCCCCCCCCCCGCGGTCATGTCCCGCAATCCCCGGTACCATCCCTGGAACCCTACTTGCCTGCCTCCCTAGTTCCGCATTGCACCACAGCCTGCCCCCAACTACTATACCCCATTGACCCCTGCAGTTGTCCGTCACCCCCGCATCCGCCTCCGCTCCGCTTGTGGGCCGGGTGCCCCAAACCCTATGGCTCCACCGGGTCCCTCCTAAGTTGCTCATACTGAAGCAGCCCTTGTCCGCTCAACCGATCACCTGCGCCAACTATAGAATGTTGCATGCTGCGCCCTTGTGCATTCCCTGCAAAATTTCCAGTGACATTTGGTACATACCCCCTTCCTCAGTCTGCCGCTGAGCCCACGCTGCGGGCTCAGCTTCAGTGCTGCAACTCCTGTATATAAGTTCTCCCACAACGTGGGGCTCACATTTGAAACCAAGGTCAGTAGGGATTCCAAGATATACAAGGAGCAACAAGCTAGTCAGCAGAAAGAACTGCTTATGGCCTTGAAAGACCACAAGTTAGCATTTGCAACCGCGGATCAACCCTTTGGATCAATTGCTGGACACAAAGTGCAGATCACCTTAACGGTGGGGAAACCTTATCCGCTGGCGCTTAGGAAATCCCCATACCCGGCAAGCCCGCGCAACTGGGAAGCAATTGAAGAGCATATAGCTCAACTGATGAAGATGGGGATACTTTGAGAAGTTGGGTATAATGAAAATGTGGATATTCCTACCCCGGTTATAATTGCTTGGCACAATGGCAAGTCTAGACTGGTGGGTGATCTCAGAGCTTTGAACACCTATACAACACCAGATAGGTATCCCATGCCTAAGATCATAGAATTGTTATCAAAACTACATGGAGCTAAATTTATCACCTGTATGGTTGTACTTCAAGGTTTCCACCAGAATAAAGTGAGTGACGATAGCCAGAAGTTCTTGAGAATCATTTCTCACTTAGGAGTGCGCAAGTATCTGAGGATGCTGTTTGGAATCAAGAATGCACCATTGCATTTTCAGCAGATGATGGATACCAAATTCAGGGCAGAACTGAGTCAATTGTGTTTGATCATCTACATCAATGACATCATTGTTTTTACGGACACCTGGGAAGAACATGTCAAGAAATTAAGATCCATCCTAAGAAAGATAACAGCAATGGGGATGAAAATTTCACTGAGAAAATGTTCATTTGGGTTCTCAGAATTCAAGGCCTTGGGGTGAATCTTCTGGAAGAGGCTCTCGGCAGGAGCAGTGTTCCTCATCAATGTTTGGTTGTACTTCGCAAGCCAAAGATGCTTCAAAATCATGGTCTGCCGGAGAATTTTTGGAGGATTCGGGGTCACACTCTGCGAGTGAAGGTTCCAAAACCAAGTGATTGGTGCGGTCTATATCAGACGTGCTTCTGGTGGATGAATGTCGAGAGGAAGAGACACTGGTAGGCGAATCTAACACGTGTTCCTGCGAGTGGGCATCTGATGCTCACAAGTTCAATGTGTTGGTCAAAGAGTCTCTAACTCTTTCAAATGCAGCGGTGGGAGCGGCTTGAAAGAGGTCAACTGGAGACTCTGGTGAGCGCTGCAGAGAAGCTGAAGGTGACGAGTTTCGTGAGCGCTGCTGAGAATCTGAAGTTGAAGGGTTTTGTGTGCGCTGCTGAGAATCTGAAGGTGACAAGTTTCCAGGGGTCGGAGCCGTTTCAAAGGGAGATGGTGATACAGAATGAGGAAGAGATTTACCTGGAGAATAGGGGTCAAGGGCTGCTTCAAATGGAGGTGACATGCCTGGAGAAGAAGAGTCGTCGCCTACATGACTCTCGCGGCGCATATTGTGTGAATCAGCAGAGGACGATAGTCAAGAAGAAGAGCCAGCGGCAGGGGGCTCAGATGATTCTGCCCGGCGGTCGTATTCACAATCCTCAGACTCCTCCTTGAACCAAACTTGATAAACTGAGTCACCGTCAAATGGCTCAGCAACGGAAGATTGTCGAGAGGAGGATCCTGTGGCGGGGGGCTCAGATGATCCTTTGTGGCGGTCAGATTCACGCAGAACAGCATTTTCAATGTCAGATTCATCCTTGATCAAAACTTGAGATCCAGAGTCACGACCCCTCAGTTGCGATGATCGTTGGAGGGAGGAGGTTTCGGATGTTGATGTTTGAGATAAAGAACGGCGTCCGGGCGGTCCAGCGGAGGATCTAGTTATTGGAGAGGTTGACCTAGTGGTTTGAGTCCGGCAATATGGGGAAAAGAAGCTCTCTTGTCTGTCTTCAGTCCTGCTAGGCCTAATCTTTCTGGCACGACGTGAATAGCCCTCCGGGTTTGGGGATGTGTTAAGGGCAGGCAATGGGTTATAAGGGGCAGGCAAAGGGTTAGGGGTAGCTGACGGACTGGGGACGGGCGGTGGTGGGCACTTTCTATTGGAAGCATTTGGTTTGCGCTTCTTGGAATCAGAACGTGAGGGTCTCTTGGCAGTGGGTATCACAACGGCGACTGTGGTGTTTCGGATGGGTGCACCCGGGTTGAGGTTCTTGTCAAGCGAGCTGTACAACTTCACTAAATGACCACGTTTTGCGGGCGAAGGATACTCTATCGAGTAGAGGGCCAAGAAGATCTTGATCTGGTTTACAG
Source organism: Puccinia hordei (assembly GCA_007896445.1). Taxonomy (NCBI): domain Eukaryota; kingdom Fungi; phylum Basidiomycota; class Pucciniomycetes; order Pucciniales; family Pucciniaceae; genus Puccinia; species Puccinia hordei. Next base: position 217,389 of record RDRW01000130.1, read on the forward strand.
TAAATTGATTGGGGGCTGGAAAAATTTGAAGAAGTTAATCTGAGATGGTCAAAATCGAGATACAAGAAAGGACAATCAATACGGACCTGGCCATGGCGCATCTAACGGGTCATGTCCTGTCCAACGCTCCACAGACTGAGGATACTCCACACGGACGAGTTGAACATAACGTTGAAATAATAGTCCGCGGCGTTCAGTTGGATTGAATTCAACTCCAAATACCCTCAAGGCTTGTTGTAGCGTTGGAATCGTCATCTTATTGGGTTCTAAGAGTATTGGTCATACAGTTGTCAGTTATACGCATGATCATAACAATTATAGAGACACTTTACCTTCCCAAAGCTCCTGATTGTTTTTGGCTCTGCGCTTCATGACGGCTCAAAAGATAGAAAACCACAAAAAGATTGGGAGAAGATTTGGAAGCTTCAGAGCCAAGTGAAAATAGGGGACAAGTAGTAATAGCTTCAAGCTTGGAACGTACAGAAAGGAGGGGTAAATTCAACGAGGGCAGAGGACATTAATAAACGGATGGAATACTCAGAAGGGGATGGAGGGGTGGTTTGAGGCCAACAGCAAGCTAAGGGGCCGGCATTGGGATCCATTGGTCCTTGGTCTTCAAGCCAGCTTCCTTTCAGAGTCCGTGGTCTTCGCTGCCTTTCACCGTGGTCTTCGCTGCCTTTGAGATGGTGAGTAGTTTGGGTCAGTGAAAAGAAGTAGTGGAGTTCGCTGCTTACCTGGGTCGTGTTCAAGGAATCAATCATATTTTCTTTGTTGCACTTCTCTAGCGCGCCCGCGGCCTGCCGTACTATGATATTGTCATCTGCATGATTGACCGCGGCCTGCAAAAATAACATGATATGATGTCATCTGCATGATCGGGCACGGGGACGTTGCTGCGGTTGAATATTCCAATGAGCGTTGGGGCATGTTCTGTGAATCTGTTTTACATAACCTCCTCGTATTTTTTTTCCTTAAGAAAGGCTCCCGGCGGCCTCCACCAGTAAAATGTAAATACATAAAATCACCATCTGACTTTTTATACTTTCAAAGGGTTGTACCCATTCATTCAAATCACCCACGGAAACCAAAAATCAACCGATGATCATCAAAGTGCACCCTGCGGCCCTGGGGCCTTTAGTAGACATGTTTGGCGGCAATCGGCCGCGGCAGGCTGTCCTGAGCTGGAATCTTGAGTCTAGGTAGGTAAGTATAAATATAGTTATGTATCTCAAACCAAGAGCACAAGAAGTAATGTTGTAATCTCTACGTTGCAGCCCTGAACTTTATCGACGGTAAGTATCTCAACTCCTGTAAACAGCACAGGATTCTTTTAATCATCCTGACCCAGCATCCCGACAGCACTTATGTAGTAATCGCAAGTCTATCATAATACCACCACAGTCCTGGACCTTATCACCATGGTCAAGCCAATGTAACGCCTCCCACCTGACGAAATGGTGTTGATAGACTTCAAGCCTTATGACACAACAAATCATCGAACAGAACTCGTAGACTTCATTCGTGCCGTCAACCCTGCTGTCAAGATCGCCTCAAAACTCAAGGTTGACCAAATCCGCCAGCTTGCCAACAATTACCTCACCGAACTTAGTAAGCATCAAGCATCACAATATCACGCTCACACTGTAATTCTTGAACTCACCCTTCTCTGTCCTATCCTGACCTCAGAACTGCGTCAATTGCCACCCATCTCCCCCGGCTCCTCCAACTTGTCTCTCTCCGAAGTCTCCAACCTAGATTCCAAATCTGTCAGCTTGCTACTATGACAGAGCAACCTGTCACAAGACTTCTACAAAAATTATTATAAAATACATAGAACATCAAATAATAGTTTGAATATTATTTGATATTCTAAATCTACACTAAAAATAACCTAGGGTACCTCACTCACAGGTACCCCTAATTCTCACTCCTTCACTATGTAAAATAGCAAAGAAGAATTAACAAGTACCTTTAGTAAAAAGGCACTTGCATTGATTAATGCTTATATATATCATATGCTTAAGCCCCATTTCCAGTCACGGAAATGAGGTGTTGTGTAAATTAGGGGACGTGTTTTACTCAAACCCCGCGTACCGCAGTCCGCAGAACTTGAAGTTCAACCCGCGTGACTGAAAGCCCGCGTCAAAGTTGGGATATAAGCCCCCGCGCAAGCATCAAGCCCCTCACAGGCTCCCAGCTTGGCACGCGGACTCCACAGTCACTCAGGTACACCCAAATCAACAAAAACACGCCCCAGTAACCTCATAACACATGTTACATATGTAATGAAGACTACTGGGGACTATATAATTAATTATATTATATTGTATTGTCATTTACACATATAAATAAAAATACACTGACTGAACAAACAGTACAAATAATACTGTGGCTTATTATAAATACTAATAAGCCACTAGTATTAAATATATAACAACCAGTACTGATGTACTACAGACTGTAAGTCAAAATAAATAAATAAATACATTAAATAAATCAATTGGTGACGTTTATTCAAAGCAGGGGCTGCTGAACGTCACCAAGAAGGCAAAAATGGCCAAAATGTGGTCCAAAGATCCCACAAGTTGGCCAATAATACCTACAGGGTCCCCAGAGGGAACTCAAGACTATTTAAGGAGCTCTTCAACCGCCCAAAGAAGGCTCCTCATGCTTCCCAATACCCACTAACAACCTTACCCACTTATTATTAGATATACATCTTTATAACACAGTCTGGTAAGCTTCTTAGTAGTTATTCTTTAGCCCTGTCTTCCCCAACAACTTCACAGTGACAATCCAGCTCCACCATCCATCCATCCAAGCGCTTCAAACTGTCCAGTTTCACGCAGAACATCCCCAAGATCCCTCAAGGTTTATTACTAGTAAGTAATAACCCTTTTCTTGAAGATATTCCCCACTTTCCTTTCCTGGGATTAAACCACCCCTGTTCCAACAGGCCCCAGTGTTCCAGGTACCTAAATCCTCTGAAATTTATTTGTAAGATACCTTAGAGGGATCTAAACCACCCCTGATTTATCAGGCCCCTCTGGTTTTAATTATATTAAATTTATTTAATATAATTATTACCACCTTTGTCTCTAAATTTTACGTCACAATTCCCCCATATTATTTGGGAATTGTAACTCTTGTACCTTACCCAGAGTTTACCACTCTTTTCATTTCATTCTTGTACCACCTGTAGCTAGAATGACTTGTCCTTGGCATCAGGGAGGCTGACAGAATCAGCCAAAGTGACCCAGTCCCACATGATCCCTGACACACCCAACACTGCCTCTCCACCGGCCAGAACTGCTCGGACACTGACAAGTACTACTTGATCTCTGGTCAGAAATGCTCAATCTCCGGCCAGATATGCTCAATCACCGGCCAGATCCAGAAGAGCTGCTCGATCACCATCCAGATCACCGGCCAGAAGGACCGCTCAATCACCGTCAAGATGTGTTGCTCCAAGAACGCCGACAAGATTCCAAGCGCGCCGCTGCCCGGGACATGTCTTGGTCACTGGCAAGAATACCGTCTGCTACATCTCCGGTCAGAAATGCTCAATCTCCGGCCAGATATGCTCAATCACCGGCCAGATCTAGAAGGGCTGCTTGATCACCATCCAGATCACCAGCCAGAAGGACTGCTCAATCACCGTCCAGATGTGTTGCTCCAAAAACGCCAACAAGAAGTTCCAAGCGCGCCGCTGACCGGGAGATGTCTCGGTCACCGGCAAGAATACCGTCTAGAAAGTCCAAGTCCAGTGGGGAGCCAGTCAGTTTGCCGGGTCCTAAAGCCTCAACTTGAGGTTTATCCCCTGCAAGAAATTACAAGCGCACAGTGTCTAGGCCTTCCATCTCGCCCAAATCTCCAGCCAGACCATCAAAATGCAGATCATCCATGCCGTCCATATCCCCATCCCCACAAGTGCAATCCAGAAATGCGGCCACCAATCAATCCAAAAGGTCACAAGTTCAATCACCAATAACCAAACGGCATGTGACCTTTTCAAAAACCTTCCCTAAGAGATACAAGAAAGGCCACAATCAACATTTTGAAATTCCAGTTAGCGAAGATGAGAGTGAAAGTGAAGAAGACATGCTGTCCCAAGATCTCTCTGAAACAATCTTGATAGACTCTGGCTCTTCCATCAGCAACGGTGAATCCAAGTCGGATGCTGAGTTGGATGATTCAGCCCATGTGAGAGGTGCCAAAGGCAATACAAAGCTCTGTCAGAAGCGCACTGCAGCCCCGACCACGCCTAGAAAAAAAAAGAATGTTCGGGACCGGCACTCACCCAGCTCATCACGACCGCTCAAGTCTTCCCTCACCGTCAAAAAGGGCAAGAAGATGACCAAAAAGGAACGCGCCCTTGAAATTATATCCAAGGTCAATGAGTGCTACAGCAATGGGAATCGATATCATACTTGCTTGGGACAAGTACTGCCATCAGCCTCTTTTGACTACTCCCTTCCAAACCATCATGACTACTCCCTTCCAAACCATCATCAAAAGGATCAGATGTACTACGCCGAAGAGGGACGTCAGGAGGATCAGATGTACTACGCCGAACAGGGGCGTCCACACCCTAACACTTGTATTCGCCCAAAAATTTCACCTTTCCTGCAGCTGCCTCTGGAGCACAATTGATCGGAGCAAGATCCGCCAACACCAGCTCATGACCCTTATAATCCATGCCCTAAACGTAGGTGGTATGTTCAGCTCCAAGTGGGAGATCAAACCTTTGCCGCCCCGCGGCCTGACCAGGATTGTAACAACACCAAGGCTTCTGATTGGCGTTTTACCCTGGCCTCGATTCCCTTCTGTCCAACTCCTGCAGAAACCCAGTCACACTCTTCTCACTCGGCGCCAACCTACAACTATCAGCCTAGCCGTCCCGCCAGTGCCTCACAATTTCCAGCTGACTCAAATTGCCAGCCTCATCCAGTCAATATAGCCCCATCCTATAGATACAAGCCGCCGCCTGTTGCCAGTGCCTCGCATTCCAAGTTTGCACATCAGTTGTCATTGACACACTTTGATTATTCCCCAGAAACATTTAACTACGTGAGTAACAATCTTTGTGTTGTATCCAGGCACCGACTTATCCAAGCCAATTTCCACCCTTGTCAGGCTCCCTCAAAACCACGGGCCCCAAGTGGTCCCAAGCCGTTCGAATATTTGCAGTATTGGAATCCGGGTGTTGATAAACGCACACCAATTTTTTTTGGCGTGCGGGGCCTACACGCCAAAAAAAATTGGCGTGTAGGGTCTACACGCCAAAAAAAATTGGCGTGTAGGGTCTACACGCCAATTTTATTTGGCGTGTGAGACCCACACGCCAAAAATGGCGTGTGGGCCCCGCACGCCAATTGTTTGGCGTGCGCTCCCACACGCCAAACAATTGGCGTGCGGCTCCCACACGCCAATTGTTTGGTGTGTGGGGGATCCCGCTCACGTAATCAAATGGGAGGGCCCATTCAATTACGTGAGCGGGCCGGCTGACAAGGTTATACAACCTCGTCAGCCGGGAGGACTTCCTCCCGGCACGAGGCTGTATAACCTCGTTGGCCGGGAGGACTTCCTCCTGGCCAACGAGGTTATACAACCTCGTTGGCCAGGAGGAAGTCCTCCTGGCTGACTTCCTCCCGGCCGACGAGGTTATACAACCTCGTCAGCCAGGAGGAAGTCCTCCTGGCCGACGAGGTTGTATAGCCTCGTCGGCCGGGAGGACTTCCTCATGGCCGACAAGGTTATACAACCTCGTTGGCCAGGAGGAAGTCCTCCCGGCCGGCGAGGCTATTCAACCTCGTTGGCCAGGAGGACTTCGTCCTGGCTGACGAGGTTGTATAACCTCGTCAGCCGGGAGGAAGTCCTCCCGGCCGACGAGGTTATACAACCTCGTGCCGGGAGGAAGTCCTCCCGGCTGACGAGGTTGTATAACCTCGTCAGCCGGCCCGCTCACGTAATCGAATGGGCCCTCCCATTCGATTACGTGAGCGAGGGGGGACCCGCACGCCAAAAAAAATTGGCGTGCGGGGCCCACACGCCAAAAAAAATTGGCGTGTGGGAACCACACGCCATTTTTGGCGTGTGGGTCTCACACGCCAATTTATTTTGGCGTGTAGAACCTACACCCCAATTTTCTTTGGCGTGTAGGCCCCGCACGCCAAAACAAGGTGGCGTGCGGGTTGGCGTTGGCGTGCGCCGTTGGCGTGCGCCGTTGGCGTGCGTTTATCAAGCCCTTGGAATCCTAGTGCCCAATCTTACCAATTTCTGTCACAAGCTAACACACACAGTCAGCCAAGCACTCTGTAAACCAATCAGCCATTCAATCTCTCCTGTCCCTCCGGCACCATGGAAAATCCACCGCCTTTTACCCAGCCAGTGCCAGCGCCACCTAGCCTATTTGGCCAGTCAGGGCTACCTCTGACTAGTCGATTCGGCCAATCAGGGCCCCCACCTTTGAGTACTAGTAGTATATTCGGCCAGTCAGCTCTGCCACCGCTGCCTAGTCGATTCAACCAATCAGCGCTGCCACCATCGACATCAGGGCCGCCACCTGTGACATCAGCGCCACCACCGCGGCCTAGTCAGTTCAGCCAATCTGCGCTACTTCCGCCCAGTCAGCCCCACCTCCCAGCCAATTTGGGCAATCAGCGCCACCATCTGGCCAGTCGGTCCCACCTTTGACTAGCCCGTTTGGCCTGTCAGGCCTACCACCGCCGCCCCAGTCATTGAGTAGCTTGTTTGGCCAGTCGGCCCCACCATCGACTAGCCTTTTTGGCCCGTCAGCCCCACCACCGCCGCCCCCCAGCCAAATCGGCAACTCTGCCACCTCACCAAACCCCATGGGCCAGTCCTCTGCTCAGCCTACAGCCAACACCCTGTTCATGCTGGGGGTCTCATCAACTACTAACATGTGGGGTTTAAATTAAGCCCTTCAATCACATGTTCCTGCGCCTCAAAAGTCAGCCCTTAAATCAAACCATGTTCCTGCGCCTCAGCACACTGACATTCGGTCGCAAAGTAAGTTTGCTTCAATAGCGCAAATGAGAGCCTATGATTTCACTGTTCCTTCTCCACCCACCTTGCCTACATTGGTTGCTCCACGAGACCCTCGTGTCAACAAACTATCCAGCGCTATCTCCAGCCTTGAGATCCGCCCAGTTGTTTCCATTCCTCGCAAACATAAACACAAAGCCGTCCACTTTGCTGACTTCAACTCTCTCTTGAATGCCGCGCCTACAATATTGGCTGACTTCCTAGGCAATGGCGTCAACCAAAACTTGCAGCCATCACTGGCTGAGCACTCTACTACAAGGGAACTTGCCACACCTGCTCCGCACCCTGCCATTGAGCCCACTCCCGGATCTTCTCAACACACCCCTCCAGCTCCACCTGTACACAACACCCCTCCACTTGCGCAAAACCCATCACCTGCACCCAATCCTCCACCAGTGCAAAACCCACCACCAGTGCAAAACCCACCACCCATGCAAAGCCCTCCACCCGTGCAAACCTCACCGCCTCAAAGCCAACCTGCACCCAAACCTAACCCATCTGTACATGAGTCATCCATACCCAAGGTAACCGGGCGTTGATAAACGCACGCCAACGCCAACCCGCACACCAATTTTTTTTGGCATGCGGGGCCTACACGCCATCTTTTTTTGGTGTGTAGGCCCCGCACGCCAATTTTTTTTGGCATGCGGGTCCCCCCTCGCTCACATAATCAAATTGGAGGGCCAATTTGATTACGTGAGCGAGAGGAGGACTTCCTCCCGGCACGAGGCTGTATAACCTCGTCAGCCAGGAGGAAGTCCTCCTGGCTGATGAGGTTATACAGCCTTGTGCCGGGAGGAAGTCCTCCTGGCTGACAAGGTTGTATGACCTCGTCAGCCGGGAGGAAGTCCTCCTGGCTGATGAGGTTATACAGCCTCGTGCCGGGAGGAAGTCCTCCCGGCTGACGAGGTTGTATAACCTTGTCAGCCGGGAGGGGGCTCGCTCACGTAATCAAATGGGCCCTCCCATTCGATTATGTGAGCGGGGGATATTGCATGCAATATCCCCCCACACGCCAAACAATTGGCGTGCGGGCCCTACACGCCAATTTTATTTGGCGTGCGGGGCCCACATGCCAAAAAAAAATGGCGTGTGGGAACCACACACCATTTTTGTTGTGCGGGTCTCACACACCCTTTTTTTTTGGCGTGTAGACCTTACACGCCAAAAAAAATTGGCGTTTACGCATGCCAAAAAAAATTGGCGTGCGGGTTGGCTTTGGCGTACGCTGTTGGCGTGCGTCTATCAACGCCCAAGGTAACCCCCCCTAAAGCACAAGATGAGGCCAAGACTCCTCCATACACTGTAGAGGTATGATTTCCCTTTTGCCTATTTTTGTAAATACATGTAAATTAAATTGTAAATTGTTTTATTTATTTCAAATATTTATGTTATAGAAATGCTCAGATTTATTACAGTTTATTATAGTGTGCTGAGTCTGGGTTCAGGAGAGAGCCCCCCCTGTACACATAAATCACTGCAGCCTTAGGTAAACTTTGAGCACAACACCCACTTGCCGCGGAGATGCAGAAGAAAGCAGAAGAGTTGTGGTAGTAGAGCAGATGCGGGTCCCAATCCCCATTTGGAACTTCCAATTGCAAGCAGAAAAAGGAATATCCAATGCTGGGCTGACTGGTTGCTGAATAATACATATCCTCCAGCTGTTATTCGCTTGATCCTCTACCATTATCCTCCAGCCCAGCTTACTACCATGACCATGCGAGGCCCAGACTCAAACTCAGACAAGCAAGGTGAGCTCACCGGTCAGTTATCCTTATGGAATATACAGCCATGAGCTAACTTTGACTGACTCTGCAAGGATCCGAAGTGCCGGATGCTGTGGACGTGCGGGACGTAGTGCAAGGACCCCTTGCACTGGACGTGGTGGCAGTATCAGGTAAGTCTCATGAAGGTGACTCGCCGTCCAACATTGCCATCCATCCTTAACTAGTTTTTCCTGACGCAGTGCAAGGACCTGATGTGCCGGACGTATTGGACGTGCCGGAATTAGTTCAAGGACTGCCAGAATTAGTTCAAGGACCCGTCATACCAATTGTACCAGACAGATTGGCAGCATCAGCTAAGTCCTATCAAGGTGCACAAACATAGCCGTGATTGTGTCATACTTTCTTCACTCAAACAACTGACATGCTGCCTGGACTGCAGATTTTGAGATTGATGAAATTGTTGAGTGTTTGATGACCACCCAGATATTTCAAGGCTCTTTAGAACCAAGCAAGCTTGACCAAGTCATGCAAAAGCTGTCAGACATTGGCTTCGCTCACCCCCTTGGCATGGAGTATAACGAAACTCCAGACGGGCCAATACCCGCCAACCCGGCGCTTCGACCGCTCCTCAAGGAATGGTGGTCCAAGGCAAACCCCTTAGAACTCAGAGATTGGTGGTCCAGGGCGAACCTTGGCCGCTGTGAATATTATTTTCCAGACTACATAGCCTTTACACGCAACGATCTAGATGGAAATGGAGGTGAGAATTATTAGTATCAATTAAATGATGGCTAAATCTTGATAGCACTGACATTATTTGCACATAGCTTTTGTTGGATTATTTGAAGCAGTAGAGGCTAATGATTGGACTTGGACACTGATTTATGCAAGCAGGTCTTCTTAGTTCTTGTTATACGCACATACCTTGCTGAGCTACAAAGAAAATTATTTGCACATAGCTCTGAGCTACAAATCAAATTATTTGCACATAGCTTTGGTTGGATGGTCATCTTTGCTACTAAGAAAATTATTTGCACATGGCTTTGGTTGGAAAGAAAAAAGAGAGAAAAAATAATAATAATAATATGATAAATAATAATGATAATAATAATAATAATCAAAAAAAAAAAAACAGAAAACAAAAAAAAGAAAAAGAAAAAAAAGAAAGGGGAAAAAAAGAAAAAAAAAAAAAAAGGGCATTAATAAAAAAACCCGGTTTTTCCGCGTTTACACCCGGTTTTCTGCGCAGTGCACCCGGTTTTCCGCATTTACACCCGGTTTTTTTTTAATTTTTAATTTTAAGCAAATAGCATGTGGAGGGCGGCATTTGATGCGCGTGACCTCCCCAATCATCCTCATTAAATATTTTATTTAAAACAAATAAAATAAACAAATAAAATAAGGAAAATAAACAAAACAAACAAAACAAAACAAAATAAAATTATGGAGGGCGGCATTTGATGCGCGTGACCTCCCCAATCATCCTCATTAAATATTTTATTTAAAACAAATAAAATAAACAATTAAAACAAGGAAAATAAACAAAACAAAATAAAATTATGGAGGGCAGCATTTTAAATAAGTCAAATAAACAAAAGTAAATAATATAAAATTAAACAAATAAGAATGAATGAAATGAATAAAATTGATCAATTAATTAAAAGCAAGAGACATAATTGCAAGTTAATGATTTATGAATAACGCAACCTCCCCAATTATCCTCATTCAATATTTTATTTACAACAAATAAAATAAACAAGTAAAACAAGTAAAATAAACAAAACAAAATTAAATTAAATTAAACAAAATAAATGGAATAAATGAAATGAATAAAATAAATAAATAAATTAAAAGCAAGAGACATACTTCCAAGTTAATAATTTATTAATAAATAATAAATGTAATAAAAGTTAATAATTTATGAATAAATAATAAATGTAATATTCCATTTCTTTGTGATGAAATCTGATAAGAAGTTGATTTCATAATCAGTATTTGTTTCCAATGAATTCTTCACCCTCTCAAGTGTATGAATCCATTTAAAAACTCCCTGAATATCTTGAAAGACAGACGTGAAGGTGTTTGGAAATAAATTGAGTCCAAAAATCATAAAAATCCAACCAGTGATTTAAAAAAAAAACTGTTAGTCACATTAAACTCTACACCCCTTATAGTGCTTTAAAATAGTTCAAAATGTTGAGAAATCCTGGAAATCAAGCTGTGAGGATTTTTTATGAAAAAAAAGGGTGGATTGGCCAAAAAAAATTGAAGCCATAGTTTTTTTGCAGAATAAAAATTAACATAAGATTCGACACCCCTGTAAGTATAATACATAAATTTAAAATTTTGAAAAATAATGAAAATCTGCCTGCAAAAAAATTAAATAAAAAAAGACCGGGTGGATTGGCCAAAAGAAATAGAAGACATAATTTTTTTGCAAAATAAAAATTATCATTAAATTCTACACCCCTGTAAGTATAATAAATAAATTAAAAATGTTGAAAAATAATGAAAATCCGCCCGCAAAAAATTAAATTAAAAAAAAACCGGGTGGATTGGCCAAAAAAAATAGAAGACATAGTTTTTTTGCAAAAAAAAAATTACCATAAAGTTCTACCCCCCTGTAAGTATAATAAATAAATTGAAAATCTTGAAAAATAATGAAAATCCGCCCGCAAAAAATTGGGCATTGATAAATGCACGCCCATTGGCGCACGCCCACGCCCACGCACGCCCTTAAAAAGAAAGGCGTGCAACCCGCAAGCCTTTTTTTTATCGGCGTGCGGGCTGCACGCCCATCCTTGGGCGTGGGCACGCCTGTAGATGGGTGTGCAGTTCGCACGCCCATCTACAGGCGTGCGACACCCCCAAGGATGGGCGTGCAGCCGCACGCCTGCCGGGAGGACCGCAAGCCCCTTGACCGGGAGGGATCCCTCCCGGTCGAGGAGGGTATACAGCCTCCTTGACTGGAGGGATCCCTCCCGGTCAAGGAGGCTGTATACCCTCCTTGACCGGAGGGATTCCTTCCCGGTCGAGGAGGTTGTACAACCTCCTCGACTGGAGGGAATCCCCCGGCCGAGAGGTTGTACAACCTCCTTGACTGGAGGGACTCCCTCCGGCCGAGGAGGTTGTACACCCCCTCGGCCGGAGGGATCCTCCCGGTCAAGGAGGCTGTATAACTCCTTGACCGGAGGGATTCCCTCCCGGTCGAGGAGGTTGTACAACCTCCTTGGCCGGAGGGATTCCCTCCAGTCGAGGAGGTTATACAGCCTCCTCGACCGGGAGGGAATCCCTCCAGCCGAGGAGGTTGTACAACCTCCTTGACTGGAGGGACTCCCTCCAGTTTGAGGAGGTTATACAGCCTCCTCGACCGGGAGGGAGCCCTCCGGCCAAGGAGGGTGTACAACCTCCTTGGCCGGAGGGAGTCCCTCCAGTCGAGGATTGTACAACCTCCTTGGCCGGAGGGATTCCCTCCCGGTCGAGCAGGTTTTACACCTCCTTGACTGGAGGGAATCCCTCCGGCGGAGGAGGTTGTACAACCTCCTTGACCGGGAGGGAATCCCTCCGGTCGAGGAGGTTATACAGCCTCCTCAAGCGGGAGGGATCCCCCGGTTGAGGAGGCTGTATTCCCTCGACCGGAGCTGATGTCATGCGTACATTCTTGTGTATGCATGAAATCACCATGTATATAGGCAGGGCGTGCCCCTACCTATATACATAGAATCGGCGTGCAAGCCCGCACGCCGATTCTATGTATATAGGTAGGGGCACGCCCCTGCCTATATACATAGAAGGGCGTGCGGTTCGCACGCCTTTTCTGAACGGGCAGGTGCGACTGCACACCTGAAGTGTCGCACGCCGATGGGCGTGCAGCCCGCACGCCGATAAAAAAAGGCGTGCGGGCAACACACCTTTTTTTTATCGGCGTGCGATGGGTGTGGGGCGCGCGCCCATCGGCGTACGTTTATCAACGCCCCAAAAAATTAAATAAAAAAACCGGTGTAAAATGCGGAACAACCGGTGGAACAAA